>WTSP01013529.1:0-31332 GCA_025331215.1 Actenoides lindsayi | reverse complement strand
AACCACCCAACCAACTGACCAGCCAAAAAACCCGAACTAAAGAAGCAGAAACTGAATTTCCCCACACAAAGAACTCCCCATCTCCCCTTTCCCCCCCCCCCAAGACAGTTTAAAGTAGTTCAAAAGCTCTAAAAACCAAATTAGGATATCTTTGCTCATAATACACTATAATATATAATATGTATGAGTCTGAATGTGTTTCTCAAAGTTTGGGCAGTGCTACAAGCAATGATGGTCTTATCTTACCATTCCTTCTTAATAACATGTAACATGTCAAAAGCTCCTCTTATTTATTTTATATGTTACAAGTAAATATTATTAGTAAACTTATATGATAATTAGCATTATAGTATACAGTACTAATATTGCATTTCAGAATTATTTTCTTTATAAGCTGTTACTTATTTTATATTCTGCCTCTCTTTTAATAAAGTCAAACTTTTGCCTAGTTCTGCTTAGGATTTCAGAAATTTAGTGACTAAATTGATCTCTGTATTGATCTCTGATTCCTGTTGGAGAATTACTCATTGTTTTCATCACCAGCTTATCTCTCTTATGCCAGTTACATTCATAAAATTAAAATGTCTGTTAGTCCAACTGAACACAGCTGCCAAATAAGAAAAATATTAGAGTAGCATTGGGCGTCTATCAGCATGTTTTGACTTCATGCATATTTTGTTTTTAAAGGCAGTTTTATACAGTTAAATTGATTACTTGGCCGCTTTTTCCATTTGGATTGCCCAGTTCTTGTTCAGTTCCGTACTATTTTCCTTTGAGACTAATTACTTTTCACACAGTGAAGAGTACAAGTAATGCAACTTGTATAGAAAACATGGGGGGTTCTGGTAGCATGGAAACTGCTGTCAAGGTGCAGTGTTGATTTACTTGCATGAAAATCAGTTGAGGTACTGTGAGTGGGAAAGGAGAAGTGAAACTTTTAATAGTAACAGAATTAATTATTATTATTATAATCAAAGCTTTCAAGCAGATTGAAAAATAAACTTTAATGTAATTTTGTGATAGCAAACCGGAAAAATAATACAACTTCAGCATTTTAAAAGCTTCTCTCTTTTTTCCATGTGTTGTCAGAAATTCTTCACGGCCCAAGCCATTAAGTTTTCTTGGCAGCCCCTCAATGAACTGCTTGTCACTCTAAGTAGCTGTTTTGTATTCTCTACATATCTGCAACCATGTCTGTACTCAGCTGCCAACATTGTGATATCTCTTGGCCTCACACAAGATGGTGCTTAGGCACCGAGTTGGTCTCTCCCTATTGCTGTGCCTTGCTGCATCTTCTATTCCTTTATTTCAGGTGTCTTCATTGTTGGGTTTTTTTTTCATAACCTGAGTGTCTGACTTTTATACAAATCCAAACCTCTGTCTTACTTGTATTCCCTAACCCTCACCAGTCTAAATGTAAACATATGGTCTTCTTTTATATACATCCCAGAACTTAGCTTGACATCACACTCTGAAGCTAAGGCACCTTCCCCTCACCTTTGTTAGCTGGAAACCAAACTCTGATGCCAGTCCTGATATCTGTTAAGAAATGTGCCACACACTCTTATTCCATATAAAAGTGGTAGTTTGTTAAGACACATTGTGTGGGCTGCCATAGCCCTTCGGAAGCTACAACCAAGGCTTGATGGTGAAAGGAGCTAAAGGACCCCAGTACTGTGGAACTTCTTTCTGACTCATTTGCATTATTGTGTTAAACTCAGTTTCTCCTGAACAATAGACTAAGCCTAAACTTAACTCTGTAGCCTACCAGATACCTATGAACACTGTAGCTTGTAATTTGCTTACATCCCCAAGACCCTGAACTCAGTCCTACTTCAAGGTCTAGGTCAGTAAACCCTAAATCGAAAAAACAAGCTTAAAAAAGGAAAACATTCTGACACCTAGCCTTGGTTTAGTCTGGATGATTTCTTTAATCTTTTTTGATAACTGGACATCATTTTCTTTTCCCATTTTTAACCCTAACCATAATGAAAATCCAAACCAATTCTAAAGCTTATTCCATCAGTATTTACCTACCAAGTCCCAGTATCACTTTAGCACAAAATCAGCACTGAAGTCTGACAAGCTTTAACTCTTAAAGCTTATAGGTCTCAATTGCATGTTATACATCAAAAGTATTATATCACTGTCTTAGTTTACTTTTTTCTTGTTCTATTTTTCAAAATAGCAAGTGGAATGGATAAGTATTCCTGTTAAAAGAGGTTCTTTAACAGAAATGATCAACACTTGAAACATTTTCCATTTGAGAGATTTTAAGGTTTTTTTACTCTAAGTTACTACATATTTTAGGATAATCCAAAGCAGTTTTAGCTAAAACAAAGTTAAAATTTAAAATTTCAATATTTCTTGAGATACATATTAAAAAGCACCCAACACTGGAAATATGCTGTTTTAAACTCCACTGAAGGGAATCAACTTTAACATTTTTTGAAACTCTGTTTTAACTAAATCTTCATGAACTAGGTTTTATGAAAATATTAGGGACATTTTTTTGTATCAGGGGTTTTGGATGCTCAGTATATCTTGCTCCCAGAAACCTGACTGATAGAAGTTTTTTAATTCTCTACATGTTGGGTACATTAGGATACTGGAAAAAAATTACAGAATATCAGGTAATGTTTTTACAATGTGTCTAAGAACTTAGACTAACAGATGTAGGAGTGGCAAGACTTACTTTCTGGTAGAAGGCAGTCACATCTATTCTTCTGAATCAATCATTCCAATAGAAATAGATTGACAATATTGCAAATCTTTACTTTTAAGTGTTTGCTGCAATGAATCTTAAATGTAAAAATTTGTAACAAAGGATCAAATTTCAGTCTTTTATATTTATCTGTTTCTTATGGTCACTGCTGGAGATAGGAGACAAAGCTATGTGGATTTTTGATTTAACATGCTGTGGTCGTCTCCAGATTCACTTTACTGTGAGGAAATAGAGATCTAATCACTAAATATTATTCTTCTGGTACATTGCAAGTATTATTTGTGGAAGGGTCTGAGTTTATGTTTGGCAACAGTGCAAGACGTATAGACATTTACTAGTCATGCAGATTATCTTGAATGTATTTCAGTTGAAAATTTCAAATTGTCTGTGTACACTTTCCTACCTACACTGCTGTAGGAAGCGAAATATTTTTATTCCCTATATATAAGGTCATAAGAAACTTGTATCCTTTTTAAAAACATATATAAATAATCAGAAATCTTACATGGTGATTAGGTTTCTATGTTTCCTCTTGATTGCCATTATTTCCTGAGCATGCTGTCCTTAACCTAAGAAGAATGAATGTGAAGATAGTCCATTAAGTTTGTGAAGTGTTGAAAATAGTTTCTCAGCATATTTTTCAAGCATTGTACCACTTTTATGAAATTTTAAAATCTCCCAGCATGCTACTTTTGATCTGTAAAAAATCTGCAGTGACTACTGAGTGTCTTTTAGTGTTCTTCATATGCTCAGCAAAGATATGTGGGGATTTCAAATCAGGTTCTTTAAGGCAGTTGCCTAATTCCTCAGCACTGAGATGATGACAAACACAGAACCAAAGCTCATTTATGTGTCTCAGCTGTGATCCACTGTAAGGTCTAAGCATGACGCGTTCCAGACTTTGGATTATTTTCTTTTTAGCACAAGATGTACAAGTGAGGCTAGAAGTTTCCCACAATGGAGACACACTTTTAATTTTCTCAGAAAACAAAAATTGTTACAGGATTTTGCTTAATAATTCCCACTGAAAAAGGTAAAAAGCCATACTGCACAGTTTGAAACCAAATTACTGTTTCAGCATATATTGACAAATGGTCATATGAAACCAGGTCTTAACCTACAAAGAGTTTTACAGTATTTGTAGTTGGCAAAAGAATAATATCTGCTACAAGAGTGACTTGGCCCATCAACTGACTCATATGTTTAAATTGAACACTGTTGTTAGGATAGAGTGGAGGGAAAGAATGGAAAAGACTAAAGAAATACTCTAAGAAAGCAATAAATGCAATAGTGCAGTATTGCATAGTTAACAGTTCCTTGCTGAATGGGATGCAGCTGCAAGAGTCATTAATCCTCTCTAATTCTTTGACAATCTTGATGTTACAGAAGCAGTGGGAGTAGAACTAATGGAATCTGAGTATGGATATTAATTCTCCTTTTGTAATTTCCTGTTTCATTTATATTCAGTAGACTACTGTTGCATACAAAAGAGGAAATGAGACTTCAACAAGATATAAAACAAACAAGGATGTTAAAAAAAAGAGATTAAGTAGCTCATAAGAATGAAGAACTGCTCAAACTTCAGTTATTTTTTATCTTTATTAGAAATGTCTCAGATTTGCATCATTTCTTGACAAAGAACTTTCTTTCTTTGATATATGGAACCTTACTGGTTCCTAAGATGCCAGAAAACTACCTACAGAAATTTTCCTCTTTTTTATTCTCTTTACTATTATCCTGTAACTGTAATGACCCTTATATCAACACGTATTCCAAATCTTCCTTGTCCGTCAATTTACAGTTCCCTCTGGGACTCATTAGGCTTATTCTATATTTATCACAATATAAAAAGCTACTGTGGAATATATCAAATAAGAGTGAGTAGTCCTGTGATCTTGTCCCTTATGACTCCGTATCACCTGGTTCATTTGTTGAATTACATTGAATTTAAACTTCTTCCTACGAATCAGCTCTGGTCTGGGTATTTTTGCCTCATCCAGCCAGTAGCTGGGAATAGGCAGTCAGAAGAACAAGCCAGGCAAAGAACAACAAGCCAAGGGAAGATTTGATAAGTAATGGGTTCACGTTTCCTTTTCTTTTCACAATAACCAAGATAAGAAAAAAAGAAGGTACTGGACACAATAATGGGGGTCTTTTTGTTCAAGGCCAGTGCTTTAGGAACAGTTCTGAAGAATTCCCTCCAGTTTATAACATTCACTATCCCTAGCTGATCATTCAGTACTGCGGTTGATCCTGTGATTGCAAGTTCTCCTCTCCACCATGAGAACACTGGTAAAGGCAGCCATTGTCACCTCTCTATTGAATGGCAACATCAGTGACATCATACTGTTATTCACACTTCTGACAGAAGTTTGGTCCAAATTCTGGAGTTCCCAGACAAGCTGCTCTAAGGTGTTTGGTGAAGGATGGTCCTACTTCCTGGACATGATAGGCCAATGTGCACTCGCAGCCCAGAAGGCCAGCTGTATCCTGGGCTACATCAAGAGAATTGTGGCCAGCAGGTTGAGGGAGGTGATTCTCTCCCTCTACTCTTGTGCTCGTGAGACCTCACCTAGAATACTGCATCCATCTCTGGAGTTCCCAACACAAGAAAGACATGGACCCACTGGAGTGGGTCTGGAGGAGGGCCATAAAAATGGTCACAGATCTGGAGCTGACCATGGTCAGAGCTCTACTGTGAGGAAAGGCTGAGACAGTTGGATTTGTTTATCCTGAAGAAGAGAAGGCTCCAGGAAGACATCACTGTAGCCTTTCAATACTTATAAGAAAGTATGGGCACAGGCATTTTAGCAGGGCCTGTTGTGATAGGACAAGGGGTAGCACTTTTAAAGTAAAAGGAGGTAGATTCAGACTAGATACAACAAAGAAATTTTTTACAGTGAGGATGGTGAAATACTAGAGGTTGCCCAGAAATGTGGTAGATACCCCATCTCTGGAAACATTCAAGGTCAGTTTGGCTGGGGCTCTGAGCAACCTGATCCAGTTAAAGATGTCCCCACTCATTGCAGGGTTGTTGGACTAGATAACATCTAAAGGTCCCCTCCAACCCAAAACATTCTGTGATTCTGTGGTTCTATGAAAAGTTCTTTGAGCCATAGATGTAGCCACAACTAAGCTGACTTTGGAAGATTCAGTACTTATCCTAATATGGAAACCAAACAACTCTGAATGTTTTTGCAAATTTCTGGGGCATTTGTCCTCGTGACTTCCTCCTTTTTTAACCTACATTTAGAACCTATTTCCTTTGATTAGGTGAACTGTGTAGAAAAGACATGCTGTATGTCTACAGAGGCAGGTTACTCATACCTCTTATCCACAAGACTGGCAGTTCCCTGCTATGTCCTTGAACTCACAGACCCAGTTAAGTAAGAACCCTAGCTTGATTCCAAATGCAGAGCTCCTATATGGCACATATATTTGTAACAATCTTGTTCTATTGTTTTCCCCACCTATTTTCTAATACACCTCTCTAGTATACTTTATTCAAAGAACAATTGTTGCTTTACTTCACATGATGTTTTCTTGCACATCAACTATATTTGGTAAGAAGAATCTTCATAGGATCTATTTGAGGATTCTTTAAAGTCTTGCTTGTGTCATAGCAAGCCTTCAGATCAGGGTTTTCAACCAGAAAATTCATGTCAAATGAACTGCAGGATTTTGGGAATGTCAGCTTGGGGTTGTCAAAATGGAATAGCAACATTAAAATGGTGAAATGCATTACGTCCTGTGAAGCATCGTTTCTTCCTCTCTGAGAAAGTAAGTGAAGATGGTTAGACCTGAAGACTAAATCAATTAATAAATGCAATAAATCTCTGAAATAAGAGTTGACATCTCTCTCGCTAACGTTTCTATCATATTTTATCTTTGGTTAGAGATTTAAAATAGGCTTTCGCATGTGAAACAAGCCCAGGGCCATGGCTTAACAAGACATCATTTTAATTATATATTATCTGTGTGGGCATAATATATAATACTGACTTTGACAAGTGGACCTTTCTTGGATTCACATAGATAAGACATATTGTTAGGTAATAGAGATAAATAAGAAGTTTTATTTTAAGTAAACAAGAATTATTTGGAAAGTCAGTTGCTTGAGCACATTTCTTCTCAAGTTTTGAAAGTGCTTGATAGAATATGCTATTTTATATTGTGGACCCTAGATCCTGAAACAGTATCAGATCCTTTGTTTTAGTTATATCAATTTCCATTATATGGAAGAATTGGTTCTTAATATGTATTTAACTGACAAATGCAGATTCTTACCTTTATGTCATCATGATTTAAAGAATCCATAAAAATTCAACTTTCTGTTACAACTGTGTGCACACTTTCAAGGGCTGTATTGACACCATTGTACCAAAGCAGATGTTGTGAACTGCCAAGAAGATCTTTTTGACCAAGATGTGAAATATTTAATATGAAATAAAAAAGAACAAAGTTTAGTTTTCTCTCAAGTTTCAGCTGAGACATAAATCACCTCATTATAGTTGAAATCCAAAAGGCCTCAAAAAACATTTTCTGTTAAGCTTTCTCACATTGTTTTGCAGACTTAAGAAATCTGAACATTTAATTGTTTTGCCTGTCCCGAATTTTGAGTTTTCACTTTCATTGATTCCTGAAAAGCAGCTGGTTTTTTTGCTACATAATTCTAGAGAAAGCATGTAAGTGTGCCTAGGCAAATAAGATCTGTCAGAAAACCCAAAATTAATGCTACTATGCCGAAAATGAAGAATTTCAAAAAACAAAACGACAAAGCAAAAAAGAGCCCCAAACCAACAAAAAGGTGATTCAAACTAAGAGCACTCACATATGTTTTAAAGGTCCTCATCTAAAAAAAAAAAAACCCACCAAAACCAAAAACCAACCAAAAAAACCACAACAACACAAAAAGCAAAAATACCCAAGAACAAAACAACCAAAACCAAACCAAACCAACACACAAAAAACCAAAATCCACAAAAACCCCAAACAAACAAAACAAAATCAAAACTAAACCCCCACACAACAAAAAGCAAGCTGGATTTAATAGCTCATAAGTGTAAATCAAACAAATCAAGTAATTACTCAGTGAAGTATTAGAAAACTGAACGCAAAGTTACAGAAAAAAAATTCATTCTTCAGAGTAAGGAGTTTAATTTTGTGTGGCTTTAGTAATGCAAAAATCTTTAAAAAGTTTACATACTGTATATTTTCTGTTACTAAATTAGTACTCATCCTTATGGTAAGTATTTTGGAAATTGTGGAACAATTTTTCTCTTTCCTTTATCTACTTAGGAATATCAACCCGTGCCAGTAACCACTAAAGCTTGCCCTCTTCCACCCATTGCCCTCAGGAGCACCTCAGCATGATCATGTACTTTTGTAAATGTTCTCTTTCTCCTTTCTACAAAAAGAAAAGGGAAAATAAAGAAACTCTACAATTACTTTGTGCCAACTGCAGCAATGCTAAAAATCTTTGTAATCTAAAGCACTTTCTTCCATGTGCGAAAAAGGTCAATGGTGACTCCCTGTAGCGAACAGTAGTCTAAGCCTTGAAGCAGACTATTAAACAGTGATATCTCTCTGTGGAATATGAAGCTCTTTCTTCAGTTCACAATGCTGGCACTACTGTACCCATCACTGGCTGTCTCCCATACACAATGTCTGAAGCTGTAAGCATATGCAAAGTTGTCAAAATGGACTTGCAGTTACAAATAGTGATTTACTTTCCTCTTCATGAAGAAAAGAATAAAAAAAGTCTCTAACAGATCCCCAAGCTGGGGAACACAAAGAGCAAACCCTGAGTTACCCTACCTGTGCACGAGATGCATTTTCCCAAGATCACTCCAACTACTCCAGGAAGCCACCATGTGGTGCTGGTGTCCACGCTTCTTCGGAGTCAGTGACAGGGCAGGGAAATGTGGTGACAACCTCTGCATACCAGCATTTTCTAGATTGTTCTAAGAAGGTAAGTCTTCACCTCTGTCTGGGCAGGTGATAACCCAACTAACATAAAGACAACACGTTAATAATATTTTCCTCTTTTTTCTTGGTTATATCTTCACTACTCTCTGTTGAAATGAAGGTGGGGTAGTAAAGGCACCAAGTAAATTTTAAAGACCACTTGACACCATGCTAGACAGTGTAGAAGTATTAGGCTTCATAACTTTCTGGAACAGCTTCAGCTACTTGTCAGACAGGTCTCCCATTAGATGACCCCCTCAGTAACTGAGAGGCAAAACTGGCATCCATCTGGCTACAGGATGGTGAAAATAACTTGATTTACATTTACCTATCAAATATCCCAAATGAAGACTGTCTGAGCCAAGCTTCAGAATCTGTCTTGTTATGGAAGGCAACTGTCAGCTGCAGCTTCTGAAATGCCTTTGAAGTAATTTATAAAATCATAGAATGGTAAGTGTTGGAAGGGACCTCTGGAGATCATCAAGTCCAACCTCCCTGCCAACGCAGGAACACCCAGGGCAGGCCATACAGGAAGAAATCCGGGTGGGTCTTGAAAGTCCCTCAAGAAGGAGACTCCACAGCCTCTCTGGGCAGCCTGTTCCAGGGCTCTGCCACTCTCACAGTAAAGAAGTTCTTCCCTCATGTTGAGGTGGGACTTCCTGTGTTTCACCTTGCTGCCATCACCGCTCATCCTATCACAGGGCACCACTGAAAAGAGACTGGCCCCTTCTACTTGACACCCACCCTTCAGATATTTGTAAACATTCAAAAGATCCTCTCTCAGTCTTCTCTTTTCCAGGTTGAACAGCCCCAGGGCTCCCAGCCTTTCCCCATAAGAGAGATGTTCCAATCTCTTCATCATCTTCGTAGCTCTCCATTGGTCTCTGTCTAGTGTTTCCCTGTCCCTCCTGAACTGGGGAGATCAGAACAGAACACAATACTGCAGATGTGGTCTCACTAGGGCAGAGTGCTGGCCACTCTTCTTTATGCACCCCAGGATACCAAGTATTATAAGTAGGTTTAATCTAGTGCCAGACAGAGTTTGAAAAGACAAAGTGTGATACTACTACCTTTGTTGCAGCATGTGAAGATTTGGCCTGTTCTACAATGGCCACAATCAATAACTATAATGCTTCTTGGGAGTTCCCTTTGGTTTTGCTTCATGTATGAATCTGATTGCCAAACTTAAAAGTCTTACTAAGAAAGACTTCTTGCTATGAAATCTAAGCCACAGAGGCATCAGAAAATCATCTACATTTATCAGAACAGAAGAAATGATTATTGATAGTTTCCTTTCTTCTGTGAACTCAGCAAGAAATATGAAGGTTTACAGAAAACTGCAGAGTTACCTTTTTCTAGGAAGCAGAAAGAAGCATTGTATATAACCTGATATAACAAAGTCAGTAAATCATTTCTTTGTTGTTATTGAATTTAAAGGTGGAGTTAATTGCTTTACTGAGACAGTCAAACAAATAATAATGAGCAATATATTAATCTAATTGTATCTCATATGCTGTTAATGAAATATTTTGGAAGGAGATCCTGAAATTCAATAATTCTGTTTTTTCTAAATAATTGACATGATGTTTGCCATAACTTCCTATCCCATGATTTACTATGAGTACCTCAGAATTCTCTGCATTTTGTTATAGTGCAGTCAGACTTCTTTAAGATGCTGAATGTTTTTAATAGTTTGGAATATTTTGATTCTTTTTCCTTGGTGAAATTTTTGACTTTTTTTTTCCTGATTTGGTTGCTTTATTCCATCTAGCAATAGAAAATAGTTTTTCTCGGACAAAAATGACATAGCTCCAAAGCATATTACAAAAGAACCACAAAGATTGGGAAGGTGTTTAAGAAATGAGAAAAACTTTTATCATTACCATAAATTATATTAAATGCATAGCCCATTGTTGTTAGGAGCCTGGAGGTTATCAGTGGGAACAGGTATGTCAAGTGAAAGATATCAAGGATGCATCAATATGGCTAACAAAGAGGTCCAGGGGATGTGTTACAGCACTGGGTGCTGTGATTATCCACAAAATTTCATTGTCAGTTCACTCCTTGGCTGCCTTTTGAATTACTCAAATGGGGTCCTTCTAAAAGAAATCTCTTCTAGAGATGGCAAATGCTAAAGCAGCATCAACACTAACTCTAGCACCACTGATCAGTGCTTATCACTCTTTTATTTAGCAGTATAAACATAACAAGAGACATGGAGCTGCCAAAAGTGATCTTGATTTTCACATAACCTTAGTGTTAGCATCACTGTACAAGCTTGAATTGCTCCTGAATTTTTTCTATAACACTTTTAGATGTATGGGTAAGAAGTGCTAAGTAAGTGCTAAATGTTCATTAATTACTATTATTACAAACATTGCAAGGTTGTCTTGCTGGGGTTGTTCAGCATGAGGGCCCTAATCACAAGCCGTGAGAGATCAGTGGGAAGTGACATTGGTTCCCGTGGAATGCCACACTGCTGTACAGAAAATGCTTTGGTTTTCCCCTCTGAAATAACTAATTGCTTTGTGTTATCGTTTAATATCCTGTAATTGCAGTAGTTGCAAAGAAGGAAAAATAAGTTGGTCTCATTGGTTTGGTGTATAAGTGTGCATTTAGAAAGTGCCTAATGTGAAAATGTGATGACAGAGGAAGGTAGAAGGAAACCCAAGGGTGCCATACAACCTTCTTAGAGAGCCTGAGCATCCTATGTGTAAATTAACACCAGTAACAGTAACAGGAGTTACACATGCCTATTCTGTGAGGAGGCTAAGCATTCCAACTACAGATACTACAGTGCAAATGCAATTAATGACTCTGCAGTGTGACATCTTGGTACCACGTATTGAACTGGAATTGAATTCCAAATAGCAAACAATAAAAAAGTTCAAGATATGTCTTTGTATTTTACAAGACTGAGACTTGTGATCTCTGAGACTGACTGGAGAAAGATGCAAATTACACAAGGAAGAAAAGCTTATAATTGATGCAGTTATATACACCTATAAATAGCCCGTTACAGAATCTTTTAATAAAACATAGAATGGTGATAAATGTATTTCTTATGACTGCTTTCCCTACTTTTCTTCTGCCTGCAGCCAGTTTTTGTACACATCAGTCTGATGGGGAGCTGTTTTGCTTCAGATGTTATCTAGACTGTGACTGCCAGAGCAACAGCTGAAGGTGAGATCTTTGCAGAAATTAGGATAATTAACACTGATGGAGTGTATCAACATATCCTAAAACATGAGAATGTGTTGATGAAGAGTGCTCAGTACTCAAGTTTGTTTAAGAGTGTGCACATATTACAGAAAACCCATATATTTTAAAAGGTCTGTTTGGATTTTGAAAAAGCTAAGTGAAGAAAAAAAGATATGTAAACTCTCAAACAAAAGCACTACCAAGAAAACTCTTAAGGCTCATTACATATGCCAAAAATACAACGAAATAAAACACATGCTGATGTTGAAGAAAAAATTGTTTCCTTAGAGCAAAGTAGGCACAGATTTTTTTCTGTGCCAACTGAAAAAAAAATCTCTGTACTTGTCTTTTGTTACTGTGCTCACTTCCCTGTAATTGTACATATTGAATTTGATGTTGTTGGACCTTGTGTACTTGGCATAGAAAAGTCTAATCATGAATTAATGAGCATGTCTATAAGTATTTTGCAGGGGAGTATGTATTGAAATTCACAAATGTGCATTACCTTCAGTATTGTACGTTTGTAGGAAACTGTGTCTAACATCCCTGCCAAAACAGCTTTCTTATTCTATTCCATATTCAGTACTGCTTTAAGAGTGGCACCAGTGAAGCACTCATTCTCAAAAGTTTTAAACACAGTATTTCTATCCTTAGAAGTGGATGTTAGTATAACTGTACTAGAGAAAGTAGAGAAGGAATGTAGAGACAGAACAACAAACTCAGGCTGATTAGTCATCCTGGCAGCTGCTGTAAATTCATGACAACCATTGTGTGCTTGCTACATTCATGGAAAGCAGTGTGTCACCAGGACCAAGCCTGTCCCCTTCTGACTTTGTCACAGAGGTAGTCTGTCACTTTCTGCAGTGGAGCAGGAAACCTGCTTAAAATTTCAAGCAGAAGGCAAATACTGGCCCAAGAGTTGTGCTTTTTTTTTCTCCATCTTTTTTTTTTGTCCTTGAAAGACGGTTTGTGAATAGCAGCTGAGGGCGAAACCACAGGCTATAGTACATCTGCAAGCTATTGAATTGCTTTTACCAGATAATAGTGATCCTAATTTATACCAAAAGGAAAACCCAGAAGTTTGACATCTGGAACACCTCAGAAACAAATTTAACAGTCTTTGATGCATAAGTATGCAAATTGAAATGCCTATTAACATTTGTTAATAACTTTGTTTGAATAGAAGAAGAAAGTACTGGAAATTATCCATCAGTCCTTTTGATTTAAGTAGCAATGCCCCTGTATTATGAATGAAAGATAACGGAAGATTCCATAATAGGTGTCTGTAGGCATACATTCCAGATAAGTCATTCTCACTTTTTCTCTTTACTCTATCTCCTTTCCTTTCAGGTTTGTTTGATGGGAGGTTGGAGAGAGAGAAGAGTAGGGTGGTTAAGGAGACAAGAAGAAACCACCTCTTTAGACAAATACAAATCTTTATTAAAAGCAATTGTTACATAATTGCTGCAAATGGAGTTTTCATTCCATCCATATGGACTAATTTTTTGTGTTATCTCAGACTTTTCTGCCCTGCAAATTGTGTTGCTTCTCAAAAGACTCCTAGACCTTAGTACACTGCTATACCGAAACTAGCAACTCGTATATTTCATTTTAGCTCCCCTTTTTCTTTCAAAAGAAAACAAAACTTTTCACAAAAGTCATGTCCAGTTTTCATTTTATATTTGTGGTTCTCTTCCCCAGTTTTTTTTTTTGTCATTGGACTATTTCTACTGTGTTGTGCTGAGAGTTGCAATCTTCCTTACATCATGGTTTGCTCTTCTTAATCACAGTCCATACAGTGTTTTCCTCTGGCTGGATTTTTGTCATCAGTTTATCATCACTACAGGCTGCTATTGAGCACATGCTTTGATTACAGAAGTGGTTGTTGCTTACCATGTTTCTTGATAATATTTCACTTCAGAAATGAATACTTACTTGATGTGCACCCCACCCTCTTGTGTTACAAAGGGGGCTTCTTGTACAATAGATTATTTATTCAGTGCTTCACTACGCCTGTTTCTATTGCATTTTCTCCTTGTTAAACTTGTGGAACCATGGAACCACCTTGATACAGAATTTTCTGTTACCAGTAACTGAAGCTTTAAGTACCATGCTGATATATAGTGCTGAAACATACTTTAAGCTGTGGCTTCTTAGAACTGGCATAAGAAATCAAGAAATGAACATGTATGATATTAAAAAAAATAATTCTGAGCAATGGATTCAGAAATTTAATTTGGCTGGGTACATTTACTAGGGAATGACCTGGGTCTAAGGAGTTATGACCTGAAAATTTAATTTGGAGACATTGCTAAGAGTATGTTTAATCTCTGTCTAATTGTAAAGCTTCCTCACATAAAAATCACTTTGATTTTATTAGGCAGATCAGCACAATAGCTGAAGTCAGCAGAGGTAGCAACTGAATGTCTATGCAAGAGAGTGTGATCTAATTTCTTCTTCAAGGAACAGTGGAAATACAGTCTGCAGGCCAATCATCTTGATTGGTGCAGGCATTCTTCCAAGCACAAGAAGAATTTTTAACTACTAGGGGCTAGGGGCAAGGAGGCAGATGATCAGAAGATAAATGGTCTTTACATAAGGTCAGGCAATCTTTTCATAAGAGCCTTGTGATCAAATGTTCCTAAGGCCATATTGAAATAATTTGATCCTGAAATAGTACTGGACCTAGGTAAGTTGATGAAATGTGTTATGAAAAGTCTTCCTTTTATTTTGCTCCTATTCTCTTGCTTAAGATATTTTGTCTATGGCATAGTATAGTATAAATGCAATATAAATAGCATAATATAAATGCAATATAAATAGTATAATATAAATGTAATAGGCCCTGTTAGTGTAGAGCTCTCTCCCATATATAGATTTCAAGTTAAGGCAAAAAGTCTGTCCATAAATCAAACCCACATTAATTGCTTTCATTAGAAGGCAGAAGTACCAAAAACCCCAAAGGGCTACCCAAAGCAAAACTCTTGCAGCCAGATGGCTTAGGAAGGAGGTGCAATGGAACTCAAAGGAGAACTATAAGCTGATGAGTTGAGGAGGTGTAGGGAATAAAGTTCTTATTTAAAGTCTGAACACCACTGTGTCTTCTGTCAATATGTGAAACAACAAAATGATGTGATCTGCTTATTCCTTTAAAAGGTCTCTGTCTTTTGGGGAAGTGTGTAGATAGATCTGAAATGGATGGAGGCATCCAAGCTCCTGAAGGGGGTGAAAGGCCAGGCTGATACCAGTTCGTGATCACTCTCCAGTGCTTCTCTGTAAAACACTCCTAGAATGTTATCTTTTCACCTTTCTGAAGTGCTAACTGTCCCAGCAAGCTGTATGGACTCCACTCATGAGATGCCTTTTGAGCTGTGTTAGATGTGCAGAGCACCACCTGCCCTGTCTGTATCAGAGTGTACCTCAATGAAGATGAGGCACAGCCTATCTCCACTTACTGTTCGTCAGGCACAGACGGGCTGATGAGGAAAATTTGACCAGTCTGGACATGGAAGTAATGAGAAGAGCTGACAGCTGCCTAGGATTACACTTATGCATATAACAGTGAAATGCCTGGTCTGAACGTGCAGCCCAAGCAGACAGGTAGAGGATCTGCCCATGGGCATGTGTGAGAGGAGATTTTAACTGCTGCCAGCCCAATGCTGTATGGGCATGCCCAGCCTGGTTTGGAAGCTGGGTAGTTCATCTGGCTTGCTAAAAGCAAGAGTGTCTGCCTAGATTTGGTCATTAATATAGCTACACAGCTTCTGCACAAGAGCTGGCCTCAGCCTGGCTGGCCAGAGTGCAGCTGGAATAGAAGTTTCTCTGCCCCCACTTGACTGCTACTAGACGTTTTCCTAAACAGCTACATATAACAAGACAAAGGAATCTGAAAGGAGAGCGGGGGAGCAATTAAAAGAATAGTAAATATAAATTAGCTTGTAAAACAGGAGAAGTGATCATATCTCTCCTGTTCTTTAGTTTCCATTTTCTTTTGCTAGGGATTACTTTTAACATTTTTTCTAAAATTATTTGCATACAAACTCTAAATGGATGGGCTATTCCCATCTGGTCACTTCCATGAGAATTACAGCTTAGTTCATTATGAAGTTACTTAGTGATTTTTTATTTTTATTTTTTTTTCATGGAAATCAACTATTTCCCTTCAGAACCCACGAGAGTCTTTGAACATGACAGTGTGTGAATAGTGATTCTTACATCTTTTGAAAGAAGAAAGAGAGGGAGGAGTGTTTCCTGAACCTTGGATATGTATGTAGGCCTCAGACAGGATACTGGTAAAAAGAAGTTTTGTACAATTAAATTTTTGCTATAACAAAGCAGTTGGAAAGCAGACAGGTTTGATCATCAGTAATTCCGTAATAGTTCTTTTATTATTCAATTTATTTCCACTGCCCCTCTGTAGCTGAATGTGCTGACAGACAATCAGAAGATCTGCACTGTTTTACTACATTACTTAGTCTTAGACTTGATTTCCATATGTCACAGCACAATCCAGCAATTACTCTTTCTTATTTATGTGTTATGATGTTGCATTACCTGCTAACACCCACATACTGGAAATAGATATACCTCTGAGTACAGTTTAGATGACATTGTTAATGGCAACCCACATTTTCATTTGAGAGTTTAAGAATCTGAGGATTTCAGAAATAATTTTCTTGATTCCTTAGCTTCTTTATAAATCTTTATTTTTCTCATCCTTAGACCTACATCTCTGTCATCAGGCCATTCTCTTTAAATAAATTCTTTAAAATTATACAGGTCTAGACACCATTAGAGTAGATGTCCTCATTTAAAGCAAAGTGGATGTTTTCCAAAGTGGTTTGATGTTTCTACCATATACACCATGACAGATATCTTAACAGTGTGAGTTGAATTTACAAAACAGCGGTAGCTGACTGTGTTAAATACCACTCTCTTCTTCCAGTGGAATGTCAAAGGAGACCATACACTCACAAAACCAGTAGATTTATCCTCATTTGTTGCTCCTCTGGTGCCAGCTATTACTTCTCTCTGGTTTGCTTCTTGCCAGCAGATAGGAAATCCCCGCATAAACAGAAGCAGCCATTTCTAGAGGGCTTTCCTCCTTCCTTTATCTCCAGCTGAGAGAAGGAGTTGCTATCAGGTAGCCTCGCTACTCAGCAGCTGCTGTGGAACAGGAAATAACCATATGGTTATTTCATATTTCATATGATATTTCGTAATATCATATTTCATAATTCATAGGATAGAAACGTTAAACAGCAGAGAAGATTTCCAAAACTGTAGGTGAATATCCGAGTACTGAACAGACGTATTATTATTTTGTTTTACAATGAATGTTGTTCTTACTGCTTCTGTCCCATTTCCATCTGAGGTTGTCTGTACAGAAAGCCATTACATTAAATGTTTCAGATTCTAAGGCTATACATAATAATACTGTGACTTGATAGCCGTATTTGCTATCAGATACTTCTTGGCCATCACACAAAGCTAAACATGTGACATATAGACCAAGGGAATGCTGAATGCTTGTTGTGCAGTGTATTGATGTGAAAGATTTACAGCTTCACTTTTGAAGAAGTATTTCTTTATTGTGCTGAGGTTGTAGTACTTGAAAGTAATGGTTATTCAGAACAGTTGGTTTAGCTTCCTGGGCTCGTTAGATCACTTTAGCATTTCTGTTTCAGGGAAAGCTGTTTTTCCAGTGTTTCTCTACAAATTGCCTGTCTTTACTTTGAGGAACTTTCCTCAATTTTAGTGCTCTGCTTTCCATTTAATGTTTTGAATAGGTTAAAACAGTCATGCCTGCCTAGGGAAGTGGTTGAGTCACCATCCCTGGAGGTGTTTAAAAGATGCGTAGATGTACTTACAGACATGTTTTAGTGGCAAGCTTTGCAGTGTTAGGTTTACAGTTGGACTTGATGATCTTAAGGGTCTTTTCCAACCTAAATGACCCTATAGTTCTATATTTTTATTTGTGTGTCACCATGTTCTTTGTAAATTTGTCAGGCTGCATCACTAAGGCTAATCTGAAAAACTGAGTATGTATAGGTCTTTTCTTTATAATCAATTACAAAATTTTGTTTCCTGTGTTCTGGATAAATTGTCAAGTTAAGAACTGTTATACTTTAGTTGTTATACTAAGGTGGTAAGGGATTCATTGCAAGCACTAAAAACCCCATGGTATTCTCCTTGTTAAAACTAATAAAAACCATGTTCCTGGCATCTGAAGCTCTCACTGTTTGTTAACTCACCCATGCAGTTGAGTTTTGTTGAAGGCTTTTTAAATACTTGTCTGTGCCATCCACTGAAAAGCAATGAGGAAATTGTGATTTAGGATGGGACTTGGACATTTGTTTGACAGTAAGCATTCACTAATTCCACTGACTACAAAGAAAGTGCTCATGTGTTTAAACACCTTTTCAGTACTTTTCTAGGTGGAACACATTTTAAACTGATGTGACGCAAATACATCATAGAATCATAGAATTGTCAGGGTTGGAAGGGACCTTAAAGATCATCTAGTTCCAACCCCCCTGCTACCAACATAGCAATTGCTCTAGAGGTCCTTATAGTTAGACTTTCTGAAACAAAAGACTTAAGTCTACAATTATGTAGGCTACTTAATTGCATGGACTGTGTTTCTGGTCTTCTTTTCTTCACTGCAATAGACTCAGTATGCATAGGATTTCCCTATATTTCTCATCACATCTATATAGTTGTTTTGCTTTGTCATATCCACTTTCTGAGTTTACAATGTTCAAGTGCTGCCTGCTTGTCTATCTATAAAAAGTTCCAAGGGATTTAATTAACTTATTTAAATGTGTTTGCAATCTAGACTGAGAAAGGTCTCTTCATTTTTGCCAGAACCAGGTAATCAGGCTTTAGTCTCCAACTTCTGGTGTTGCAGGGCATCCTACATATGCAGAAAGCCAGCAGCTTTCACAGGGACTTCAGTCAGAATAATTCATGCATGTAATTATGCTACCTTTGCTCAGAAGTGCAATTTTTGGCACGGGTACTTTGTTTTCTTTCTTTAATGTCAGTACTCCCCCTAGCCCCACCCCTGCACCTCAAATCCCAGGCTGTCTGAAGGCATCCCTAGCAGTGTGACATTTTAAGAGGAAAAATGGAAGAACTATAGCTTGTGACTGATTTGCAGAAGAGTGTAATATTTGAAATATGTATGTGCTTATTCCAAATGTGTGATAGTTACATACACTTACTGAGCTGAATACAATTCTCAGATGAATAAAATTCTCAGTTTTCATTTTTAAATTTAGAAAGTTATTCAGACTATAACCACATAGTTATGCAGCAGCCCTGTAACAACCACTGTGAAAACTTAGGAATATTTACTAAGATTTTAGTAACTATTTAAAAATAAACAATTGCTTAGTTTCAGACCATTGCTTGTTATAGAAACTCTTCTAATTTGCATGCAGTGACCTTAGAATAATCTCACAAAAATCTAGATCCAGTTACAGAACTGTGCTGTACTGGTGAGCTATCTACATAATTCATTTACTGCCATTTGCTTCCTCCAGAGTATGTTGGGGCTGGCTAGAAACTGTCTCCAGAAACATCTGTTTCTTTACACTGTCGCAATTTACTTAGAATGGGTCAGTGTCTGATCTTCTCACACCTGTGTGTATTTTGTCACAAAATCCTGCTCACCACAGGTCTCTGTGAAATTACATCGATGTGAGGTGCATGCAAGTGGAGACACAGTCTGAGATTGCACAACCCATATGAATCAGTCTACGAAACAGCTGATCAGTCTGTGTCCACCCAAACTGTGAAGCTGAGATCTTGCTTCTTGATGTTTTCTTCTGTTTGGAAATGTGCTGTCTTCTAGTCAGAAGGCTGGAAAAGTTGCAAGCCTGATGGATGCCCTGATGACATTTGACAACTACATTGTAAGCCAATGAGATCATGTGTCAGCCCTGATCATAAAACATGGCTATTTGTGTCAGGTTCTTAAATGTTTTGAGTACCTTTGCCATATTAACCTGAAATTTTGCCAGCTTTTTTTCTTAATTCTTTCTCACTGAAGAGTATCAGAGGGTAAATCATCTAGAGAGGGAAAGAAAGGAAAGTTGTTTTTTTCTAGTGCAAATGAAACACTAAAGTCTACAATTAAGTGCAATTATGAAAATTAAGCTGTACATAACATGTGTAAAAGTAACAAAGGGAAGTATGTTGCCATACAAAAGAAAACCCACAAGAATCAATTAGTTGACAAGTTGTCTTTCCACAAAGGCTGTCTGATACACATTTTCCTCTTCCTCTTTTCTCCCGCATCATCTTGGCTTAGGGTGTGTTTTCCGTGGGAAGCAGAGTGGATGATTTTATTTTGCATTAAATAATGACTTTAAAGTAATTTGTACACTGCAGAGCTGATTAACATTTAAAAAAAAAAAAAAAAAGCCACTGATGAACAGAAATTAATCACGAAATAATCACAAACCATATTTTGGAAATTAAGAAAGCAGTTCCATCAGGAAATTAGCCAGCCTGAGACTGAAATGTGAGGAAAAAATTAAACATAAAAAGGGTTCTAAAATTCAGGTGTCCAGTGACTTTTTGATGTAGCATAAAACCCCTCCCACAAACTCACAGCAAGAAAAGTATCATAATTTCTGCCAATCTCACCTCTTTGTTTTCTTCTTTCCCTCAAGGCATCTATTGATACTGAGTGTAATAAACCCACATATTTTCTAAATGTTTTGTAGCTTGAAGCCACCATCAGCTGAAAGGCAATGTATAATAATTTGGGGTAGCATTAGGGAGCAAACCTTCTTTGTGTGCAACCAGTAAAGAGAGGTTAGGGACAGCTCTGACTTTTTTTTTTATTTAGAGCAGCATACATCCTAAAGACAGATTTCTGAACACATTAATCATTATTTCAGACAAAACGGTTTTCAGCTAAATTAAACAAGGTTAGAAATTAACATTTTTCTCAACAGCTCTCTTTGCATTCGCTGCTTATTTTTAAAAAACAGATGATGGTTTTAAAAAATCTTCTATGAAATCTATTGTTTGCTTACAGAAATTGTTTGGTTTCCCTGGACACTCAGTGTTTTGCACTCCCAAGAGAGATGCATGTTCAATTCTTATACCCAGCCATTATTGCCCATGAAATATGGGCCTATGCACAAAATAATTACTGATTTTTTACATTCTGAACACTGTAGTCATTGTTATGTGATCAATATTAATTTTTTCTAAATAAAATTATCTGTCTTATATGCCCTCCTGAAAAAAAATTTGTGAGAAACTTCCCTCTGTGTGGTCCTGAGCTTTGAAACATCCTACTCAAAATGTGAGGTTGTTAACAGGAGTTTCTTTCACAAGTAGAAGTGAGGACACAGGCATGAGGAAGTTGTTAATCTTACAGTTCTGATTTGATGTTAATAATGGTGTATAAACCAGCCTGAAATATTATCAAAATGAGTGCACCTAGCCTTACAAAAACATGAAAATGTAATTTCTCAAGTGTACTTGGTTTGAAAAGCTCCTGGTAAATCCTGAATTGTCTCCTTATTAGGAGATCGTCTGATTCTTAAGTGAGAGATATGGCCATTTTCACTTGAGAGGTACAACCAAAAAGGCACAAATAAAAGTACATTTTGATCCTAGTTGTCTCTAATGTTGGCACCCGCAGCACCTGTGGAATGGTTATTCTTTCTCTTTTTTCCATTTTACTCTAGCATCCTATTGGTCAAAGTGTGACTAAAAAGGAACATTTTGCTTTTGAGTTCTGCCACAGACTTCTACCAGTGGTAATCGCTCTGTCCTTGCTAATCTTTGTAAGATGTCTGGTCTATTGAGACAATGCAGCAAGAGAAGTTGTGCTGGACATGTCTCATGTCAAAGCTTTTAAATTCAAAGCATTTTGCAACAGCAACCACCTATGAGTAAGAATTTCTTGTGAAAATCTTTTTGATAAAGTTCTTTTTACCATTACAAGGAAAAAAAGATGTTCACATTATTTCATGTTGGAAGGCTCTGAGAGGTTATTTTTGTCCCATAACTGCATTAGGAAGAAAAGACTGAAAAGATCCTCACGGGAAAATGTTCAGAGATACATGGTTAACGTGCCTAAATCCATAATGTGATCAGAGTTTTAGGTTCTGGGTTTTTTTTCTGCACTATCATTATTTTACATGTATTTTTTCATTTTAACATATGAACGGGTTTTATTTCCATTTGAGGAAAGCCAAAGAACAGTTATGTGGTTTCTATGACAGAGAACATATTCTTTATTCTTCAGCAGCCTGACTCTGAGCCTAAACCCTCTCTAGATAAAGAAATAGATAAACATTTGCATTTTGTTATACAGCAATTTCAATAACAGTACAAAATGCCTCTAATTTAAGAAGCCAAAGTGAAGTTGTGATTTCTGAGATTGACTTTAAAAAAGGACACAGCAGGAGTTATACCGTAGTCACATATGTTAGTAGTAAGTATTTAACTAGAAAAAAGCCTTGTTCTGTTCTCTGCCTTCTATTATATTACCTTACATTGACAAAGGTACTGAAATAATTCAGAATAAACACTAATAGAGAAAATTTCCAAAGAAGTAAGAAAGATATTAACAGATTTTTTTTCTCTTATATAATACTTCCATTACTTTGCAAAAGTGGCATCCTAGATGAGCAAGCTGGGGCAAACTGGCCATGCCAAGAGAAGCCACTGAAAGCAGCCTCTGAAAATCTGCTAATGGTACATAGGCCGGTGGCATCCCCAAACAACACCCTCATGACTAAGCTGCTCCATTTTCTTAACCAGCTCTTAGTTAAATAGAACATTATCTAGTATATCATACTCCCTTTGATATTTTCTTGAGAATCCAATAAAATATGTACAAGTAATTTAAATTAATGGTTGTATCACAGCACTTTACAAATGTGAGACCCAAAACAAAACCTCCACTGAGAGTTATGGGTACAATGTTAGCTGCTAACAAGTTATTTTACTGGTTGAAGCCTTAGGCAAGCAGTTGCAAATCTTGTGGCAGCTGCAAGGTAAGAGCAAGCATTTCACAACATGGTGTAGACTTTCTCATAGCATTTGAGACTGGGCCTATGTCTCAATGACATCCTATAAGAATAGATCCAGCCTGGACTAAAGATTAAAAAATATGACATAAACTTTGCTGTCCTTATTTCTACCTGGTTTTTGGATCATTTCCAAGCTGTAAATTCTGGGCAGTGCATTCAAAAACCATGATAAAGCCATGCTAAAGAATCCTTTATAAAGAGCCAAACCGAAGTCTGGCAGCTAGACATTACTAATATTTAAGTTGTTAAATGCCAGATTTTCAGCTTAAGCTCATTTCTATTTTGAGTGCAGTCTAAAGACTTCATGCTTACTGTAGTCCCATTTATTGTATAATAAATAGTACATCTGCTAATACAAATACATATTGTATTCAGTTACAACAATGAATGCCTCGTAGTGGGCTGATTTTATCTCTGTTGGGTATTCCCAAATTGATGATTCTCATTAATGTTGATGAAATTGCTAGATGGCATCCAGTGTCAACAGAGGTCTTGGCAAAAATGACAGCTTGTAGTAGTGTACCACTTCATCTTATAAGTACATAGGTAAATTTAAAAATTCAATTTGAAGAGCTAACTGAATTAGTTATGACATCTGCAAAAAAGAAAAGTTTTATGAACCTCTTTCCTTCTTTGCTACACAGTCATTGCACAAAACTCACCTTTGTTATTTTTCATTGTTCGTCATTGTTTTGCCTTATAAATGGTATGAAATTAATCTGCCTATAGTTGCTACAGACAAATTTTAGCAATTGTGAAATGCACAGAAGTCTTCTGCATAGAGAGATATTGTATAACAAGTACATATATAGGAGGCATTAAGGCATGAGAATTCTTAGAGAATTGTAAGTTATCCTGCAATATTTTTTTTCCTGTACATCACTGTGTTGTTTTGATTTAATTTTTTTAATTTCTCAGTGTTCTGTCATCCAAATCTGGCACATGTCACCGGAGAACTGCACTCAGACCAGCAGAAACTGTGACCTGTGCAGCGTAGGAATTCCTATGGGTCTAAACATCTCATTTTAATCACTATTTGCTTCCGTATCTCCATCTATAATTTGCAGAAGTACTAATCCTTCACAGAAAGGCCTGGGAATAATAGTCCCTTACTTTATGCTGATTTTTTTGATGCTGTCAGTTGCAGAAAAAGAAGATGTTAAAAAAGGTACCTTTATCTATTTTATGAATTACATGTGGAAATCTCTTTTGACATGTCAAGACTGATGACAAAGATAATATATATAATACTAATGAGTTAATAGTCATTTTACTATTTTTTTCAGCAGTAAACAAGGACAGTCTTTAATTTCCAAATACATTTTAAAGATATTTATCATCTGAGGTACATAACCAAACAGAAGTACTCAATGAAAGGTTTTAACCTGAGAATCCTTGTTCTCTTTCATCTTACTTCCCTGAGAACTATGACCTGACAAACCCAAGAAACCATCATACCCTGACATTTAAGTACAGTCTCAGAGCTTCAAACAATGCCTCTGAAATCCTTAGCTTTCTTTAAGCAACATTACTTATATGACATCACTACACACAATTGAAAGCCTCTTCTTCTATATGTCCTCCTTTAATTTTAGAATGAGTGATGTTTAAGCATTTACTATATTCACTACAATGTTGATATCTTTCTTTTGGAAAGAATCCACAGAAGCCACACAGACTGTCTGTGTGTAATAGTAGGGCTTTGAATTTACTGGCTGATGTACACTGCCTATTTTTGCTGATGAATTGAACTGTATTACAATAATAATAATAACAAATAATAAAAACCCCTAAACAAATACAGAGACTCCAGAGATGGAAATGAACTACAATATTGGACTATGCCTTTTACCTCTAAACCTGTACCATACTTGACTGCACAGTATGTTATTCAGTATTATGTTTTGTTTAGTTTTGAAGTTCTACCATGTTCCTTGGGACCATGTTCTACACAGAAGGTAATGAACTTTTATGTGCTATCCCTTCTATGTCTCATACTCTTTTTCCCATTCCAGCTGAGCTAGTGCTCTGTAATTACATTCCTCTATACTCTTCTAATTTCACATCCATTTTGATAGCCTAAGCAATTCTCAGGTGAGTAGTTGCAGGGAATAACTAGCAACTTTGGCCATCAGAATAGTGAAAAAAATATTATCTTTTGAATTCTTTGGGGCAGAGCTTCTTTTTGCATCTGTGGTTTACAGTGACATGCATGGTGGGCTCTAGTTCACAGATGAGTTCCTATATAATGCTGCAATGTAAACTAAAATTACTTAGTAAAAGTAACAGTGGGGTAAAAACAGCTTTCAGAGTAGACAGGCGTGTTATACAAGATAGGAATTTTCCACAAAAATGTTTTTTTTAATTTCTCTGAGGAATTTTGATTGTGACTGGTACTCAACCTACAGCGTGTGTAGCAGGATTACAGCAAAGATTTTTTATAACTGAGAGGGAATGTTGATCTGATTGAGGGTAGGAAGGCTCTTGCAGAGGGACCTGGACAGGATGGATTGACAGACCAAGGCCAATTATATGGGCTTCAGCAAGGTCAAGTGCTGGGTCCTGCACTTAGACCACAACAACCAGAGGCACCATCCCTGGAAATGTTCAAAATATGTGCAGATAGGGTACTTTGGGACATGGTTTAGTGGTCATGATAATGCTGGGTAGATGGTTGGACTTGATGATCTTAGAGGTCTTTTCTTTATGATTCTATGATATCTTAGTGTTACAACCTGAGCATTCATCTGCAATACACAAAAGCCAATTCAATCATATTTGATTATGGAAGCAAAAGAAAGGTTATATTAATTACAAAACCTTAAGGATGTTATGTTAAACCAAATCTCTTACACAGTTCTTTGATAATGCCTATAATTTACTCATAAATATAAAATCAGTATTTCATGTTCTGTTTTTTATAAAATCGTAATGGCTGCAATATATAAGTTGTTGTCCTAGATATGACCTGCTTGAATACTTCTGTACTGTTACAGTTAATAGTTTTGCTTTTTTACTCAGCAGTGACTCAACTGAATGACTCCTTAGAAGTAATAATGAACTCAAGTATCAAGCACATTTAATGTGCTATTCCTGATGATACATTTATATATATAGATATATAAAGAACTATATCATGTAGATAAATGTATTGCATTCTGTCATTTCTGGATAAGATGAAATATTATTCCTATTTGATCTCTGATAAAATTATAGAGCATTTTTCTATTTTTTTTCCACTATTCACATCCAGAAAAGTAAGTAGTTATGGTAGCATCTAACTACTCATATTTCAAAGCCAGATTTACTGCAAGTTTTACACTGTAAATGCATTGCAACCAGAGTTGGACAGAATCGAACAATGAATTCTAAGATAAAACATATGGATATTCTGTTGCTCTATGTATCTTCTTAGGAGCTTACACAATGACTATTAAAGTGATATTTGAGCACTTACAAAAAAGTAGGGTATTATAAAACAGCAACAGGCCTGGCTTGCTGCAGATACTGCTGCTTTCTGACTTTTTGAATCCTGCTGCCCCATATTGAAAGCACAGGCTCTCTGAGCAGCCTGGGAATTCCACCAATGCCAGAAGGGGCTTTGAGTGTCTCTTACAAAGAAAGGCTTGCTTTTGCGATGATAGCTGAAGTCTGAGGAGATGGGCTTTTCTGGTTTGTAACAGAAAAGAGTTGTTAGGGTTTCTGAGAATCAGAATATGAAAGTCAGATGTCTTTTAGTCACTGAATGTAGAATAATTCACTGTGATTGCGGTGAAAAATAATGGTGTGAGACTTACAGTAACCAAAATCCAAGTGAAATATCAATGCCCAGGTGAAACACTTGAACCTTATCTCCCTCGAAGAAACTACCCACATTTGCCTTTTTAACCTCCTTCAACTGGCAGTTTTCAAAAGCATATGACCAGCAGTTCTATGACAAACAGTAGGATATGTCCCCATGTCAGAAGTATAACCATTCAAATATGATTCACTCATGAAATACCTTGAAGTCTTTGTCCTTTGGGAACAATTAGAGTAAAAACAGAGCAAAATATCCTGCAGATACTGTCTGTCTAATAGAAGCCATTCAGTACCATCATCAAGGACAATATTGCACAGTCCAGAGTCTTTTTCTTACTTCTGATTCAGACAGGGAGAATGCTACATGCTCACACTGCAGCATACCACTAGCAAGGCAGCAGAAGAGTGGAGTACCACACCTCTCTGCAACCAACTATGACTTGGCAGGATACAGGTGTGCATTAAAACATTTCCTCTCACCAAATGCACAGCTAAGGTGAAATTAAATTTTTGAATAATATAAAATTTTTGAAAAGGAAGACTTTGTGAATGTCTGACACACCCTTTATTTCTTCTTCCCTCCCAGTGATAAATGAGGGATGGGAGTGTTTTTCCTGCATGAAATATTTTTTAACATTCAGCTGATTTTTAAAGAAAGCTTTTATTATGAAGGAAGCACTTCTGTACAATCATTTATTTTCTTTGAGACTGAATTTAACTTCATGACTATGATCCACATTATTGCTTCTTAAATTTGCTGAACATGCAGTAGCAGGATTAATCTCCAGACCTTTTTTAATTATAATGAATTATTGGTTAAAAGTGTTCTAAAAGTTATTTTAGAAATTAAGTCTGAGTACAAAATGTGCAGTTTGATTTCAGTTTCTGCATGTACAGTACAATCTTGGTTTTTACTTGCAGTATTGGGAAACAGTCCTGGACGTTTCTGCAGTGTGTGGAAGATAGCTTCCTGACACAGCTGGTGAGAAAGCCATCTATGGAAGGCTCCCTGCCAGACCTGTTGTTCACAAACAGAGAAGGATGTTGGGAGTGGAGGGGAAACAGTGACCAAGGATGAGGGTAAGGCTGAGGTACCAAATGCTTTCTTTGCCTCAGTGTCTAACAGTAAGGCCAGTTGTTCTCTAAGTGCCCAGCCCCCTGAGCCAGAAGACAGGGATAAGGAGCAGAATGAAGTCCCACATAACTCAAGGGGAAATGGTCAGTGACCTACTACACCACTTAGGCAGAAAGCAGTCTATGGGGCTGGATGGGATCCACCCAGAAGTACTGAGGGAGGTGGCAGATGTGCTCACCAAGCCACTTTCCATCATTTACTGGAAGTCCTGGCTAACTTGGGCGGCACCAGTTGACTGGAAGTTAGCAAATGAGATGCCTGTCTACAAGAAAGGCTAGAAAGAGGATCCAGGAAACTACAGACCTGTCAGTCTGACCTCAGTGCCAGGCAAGGTTATTGAGCATATCATCTTGTATTCCATAACACAATTTACAGAACAAACAGGAAATCAGGGCCAGTCAGAAAGGGTTCATGAAGGGCAGACTCTCATCTCCATCTATGACAAGATGATCCACTTAGTGGATGAAAGAAAGGATGTGGATGTTGTTTACCTAGACTTCAGTAAAGCTTTTGACACCATTTCACACAGAATTCTGCTGGAGAAACTGTCTGTTCATGTCTTGGGTGGGTGCACACTTTGCTAGCTAAAAACTGTCTGGATGGCTGAGCCCAAAGAAGTGTGCTGAGTGGAGTTAAATCCAGTTGGTGGCTGATCATAAGTGGTGTCCCCCAGGGCTCAGTATTTGGGACAGTTCTGTTTAACATGTTAATCCATAACCTGGACAAGAGGATAGAGGGCACCCTCAGTAAGTTTGCAGATGACACTAAATTAGGTGGGTATGTTGATCTGCTTGAGTGTAGGGAGGCTCCACAGGGAGATCTATACAGGCTGGGTGGATGGCCAAGGCCAATGGTATGAAGTTCAACTAGGCCAAGTGCTATGTCCTGCACTTGGATCACAACAACCCCGGACAATGAAACAGGCTTGGGGATGAGTGGCTGGAAAGCTGCTTAGCAAAAAGGGCCCGGAGGGTCTTGATCCACAGCCAGCTGAATATGAGCCAGAAGCATGCCCAGGTGTCCAAGGAGGCCAACAGCATACTGCCTTGTATCAGAAATAGTGTGACCAACAGGACTATGGAAGTGATTGTCCCTCTGTACTCGGCACTGGTGGAGCCACACTTTGAATACTGTGTTTGCTTTTGGGTTTCCCGCTCTAAGAAGGACACTAAGGTGCTGGAGTGCGTCCAAAGAAGAGCAAGTAAGCTGGTGAAGGGTCTAGAAAACAAGTCTTATGAGAAGCAGCTGAAGGAACTGGGGTTGTTTAACCTGGAGAAAACGAGGCTGAGGTGAGACCTCATCCCTGTCTACAACTACCTGAAAGAAGGTTGTAGCCAGGTGGGGTTGGTCTGTTCTCCCAAGTAACAAGTGACAGAACGAGAGAAAACAGCCTCAAGTTGTGCCAGAGGAGGTTTAGATTGGACATCAGGAAAAAACTATTCACTGAGAGGGTTGTCAAACATTGAAACAGGCTGCTGAGTGAAGTAGTTGTGTCACTATCCCTGGAGGTATTTAAAAGACAAGTATATGTGGTGCTTAGGAATGTGGTTTAGTGGCAACCTGGTAGTTCTGGGTTCACAGTTGGACTTGATGATCTTAAAGGTCTCTTTCAACCTAAAGGAATCTATGATTCTCTGATCAGATCGGTTACTGTTTTTCAGTGAATTCAGATGCAAACACCAGGTTCTACACTGACACGTGTACACTTAGTATACATATCACCAGAGATACATGTATCACCTGCTGTACTCTGATGAATAAAGTGCCAGGAAATTATTCCAGTTTATCGTTTATATGTGTGTATATCACCCTCTCACAGCCACTGTCTTAAGGGCAAGTATATTCCTTGGTAAAAGGGATGACAGTCAAGCACCTACATATTCTAGTAATTGCTTGCAAGCAGAAGAGGCTGAAAGGGCCAAGATACAGCTGTGTATGAGTGAAAACAATGCTGAGGATGTTCTGATTAATCAGAGACTTGACTTTATTCCTCATCCCAAACTCCTTCCCATACTATGAGGTAAAATCAGGGGCAAATGCAGGGATTTTGGATTTGATGATCTTAGAGGTCTTTTCCAACCTTAATGATTCCATGATTCTATGATTAATCTATGACAGCAATTCTTAGGAATGCATGAATATCTAGAATCCTATTAAAATATAAACACTCTGAATGGCTAAAAACTGTAATTAATGCCCTTTAGCTTGCCACTATAAGTGCAAAGCATGTTTTTATAACTAGATGTATCAAAGAATCATACAAAGATTTGATTTGGAAAGGATCTTTAAAGCTGTATCATGGTGAAGTTTTATGGATAAAGAACTGACCTCGTACACATCTGTTATTTTGCTTCTGGGGCACTATTATGATACTTTGCATTGAAAGGATGGAAATTTGAGCTTTAGAAGCTTAACTGGGTTTTGTATATTTAAAATAATTCTTAACTTTTAGCAGCTGTGGTTAATGGATCTACTCAATACTGCAGCCACCTGGTTAACCATGATTAACCTCCTCAGCTCTCGGGTTCTCAGTGTCTGACTCAGATACTTCTGTAGCACTCAGGAGTATTTTGTTCTTTTCCTCAAGTGGGTGAAAAAAATTTATTCTGAGTCTAAACTAGCTTTTTAATACTGTTTTCTTGATATATTGAATTATGTTTTGTATCCTAAGCAGCAAAATTCTGATAGATGGGAACTTGATTTACAACTATAATTTCTGAAAACAAAACAATAAACAGATACCTTTTATTTTCCAGTTACCTTGAATTTAGGAGGTGGAAAACACCTGATTTATTAATCTGTTAAGTAGGAGGTTATTGTTTACTCTATAAACACAAGTGTAAATGTAGATTTTTGAAAAACACTTCTCTGATCTAACAGAGAACAGAATAAAGAATTTTTGCTTTGTCCTAGCTACTAATCCTTACTTATAGAATAGTCAAAATATAATATATTGTACGGACAGGAGAGGATTAATGTCTGCCTGCAGAAAAAATTCTGTTATGAGAATGCTTGATAGTTGAGATATCTTGAGATTTCCATATCCCTCTTTGAAACTTGGGTATGAGAATCCTGTGTGACTTATTAAGTAAAGAAACTCTGGTTTAGTGTGACTTTGTTCCTCTTCAGTAAGAACTCTTCTAAATTTTTTCTCCTTTTCCTTAGATTTATTTCAGTCTAGACCTTTTGGAAACTTGAGTTTAGATTGTGTGTTTACTGGTTCTTGCTCCCTTCCAACCTGTGATATAAAACGTAAGAATTAGTAAACACGAAACTATTCCTTCACTGCTGTTCAGTAGTGTTCTGGTATGAGTGAGAACAGATCTAATTCTGTTCAGCGATTTTGCTTTTCATCTCAGCTCTTCTAACTAACTGCACTGTCTGAAGTTAGCAGCCTGTTCTCACAGACAGTGTCTGCTTCTGGCAGTGATAACACC
>WTSP01013528.1:0-10098 GCA_025331215.1 Actenoides lindsayi | reverse complement strand
CGGAGGCAGCCCCGGAGCAGCCCGCAGCCCGGAGCCAGCCGCAGCCCTGCCCGCCATGGGGCCGCGGCGGCGCTGAGCCCGCCGGCCCTCGGACTTTGCCCGGGCCCTCCCCGCGCTGCGCGGGCGGCTCCGCCGAGGGAGCCCGTCACCGCCGGTAACGCCGCCGCCCGCGACCCTCGCCCTCGGGACGTTCCTCCCCTCCCTGGCACCGGGACCCCGCTCCCGAGACCTTCCGCCCCCGTCCCAGGACCCCCTCCCTAGGATCCCACTCACTCCGGGACTGCCAAGCCCCCCTGTTCCCGCTTAACCTCTCCCAGCGCCTCGGCCAGGCTGCGGCCGGCGGGAGAGGTCGGGTTCCCTGCACCCAACCGGGGTCCCCACCTCGAGGGAGAGTGGCCTGGAAAGGGTCTCACCCTGCCCAGGGCTCCTCCGAGCTCTGACTCCTCTCCATGCGCACCCACCCCGGCGTGCCCTGGGGACCCCGCAGAGCTGCCCCGCGGCACCCTGGGGCAGCCACCCCGTCCCCGACGGCGTGTCCCTCCCAGGCCGGGGCACGCGTGGGAAGGACCTGCCTGCCCCGCTCCGCTCACCCTGGCCCTGCCTGTCTCGCAGGGTGGGACCCGGCCTGGAAGATGCGGCCTCTCTTGCAGGTCCTGCTGGGGCTGCTGCTGGCGGCTGCCGCCCGGGGCAGGGCGATGGAGCCAGGTACGGCGGCGGGGGGTGTGTGAAACGGGGCATTGGGGTGGAGAGGCGGGGGTTCTGCTTCCCGAATGCTTTCCCCTATCCCCAGTGACTCCCCGGGTCTGGGAGTGCCGGGTGATCGCGCTGGGCACGCAGCCCCACAGCTCTGACGGCGGGGCTGGGCTGGTGGGAGCTGGGGGGGCACGGCACGGGATGCCAGTGTCCCCATCACTGGGCGAGAAGGTGAGGAGGCTGGAAGGAGCAGGGTGGCTCCAGACAGGCTGTCGCTGCGCTACGGGGGCTCAGCTTGCTCAGTGGATGCATGTGGCAGATCAGGATGGTGTGAACGCTGTGGGCTGTGGCAGTTGTGTGCGGCTCTGTGGCGAGTGCCTTAAGAATGCGGGTGGTCTGTGCCTCTCGTGGTGGGTGCAGGAGGAGGACATGTCCCAAGGGACCAGAGGCCCTACTACCCCACATCCTTCCTGCGATGGCCACGCAGAGGGCTGGGGACAAAAGCAGAGGTCTGGGAACAATCTTGTGTCCCTTCAGGTCCCCACATGCAGGCAGTCAGGCTGCAGTGGGTATTGCTGCACTGGTGGTTGGTTTGTTTCTGGCATCCATGTGCCATGTCTGGTGCCAGCTATCGGCAGGCAGGGCACTGTTGCCTGGGCTGAGCATCGCTGGGGCCGGCCAGGCTGGTGGGAGCTTGTCAGTGTTTGGGGCACATGAAGGTCTGACATCAGGTGGCTGGGAGAGTTTCATTCGGTGCTGCATTCAGTGAGGCACGACAGGCTCGAGCACCCTGTGCTGCTGGGAGTGGCCCTCGCAGAAGGATGGTGGCATGTGTGGCCTTGGACAGGGACATGCTATTGGGGTAGCCATGTCCCCATGCCTCAGGGCAGAGTCCAACCCTTGCCTGCCTCTGGGGCAGTGGAGCCAGGCACTGTGCCATATCACACCATGGGCCCTCCACACTGGAGTGGGTGCATGGTTGGGTCTTCTTGGTTCCTCCCTTGGGGAGGGGTGAGCACTGAGATGGGTGCTCATGGCATCTCTCCAGAGCTATTTGAGAGCCCATTGCTGGAGTCAGAAGAGGAACATCTCCTGCTGGACCCAGGCAACATGTTGAAGTTGTACTGTGATGCCAACCAGAGTGGAGCCAGTGTGGTCTGGTACAAAGAGTCCCGGCCACTTGTCCCAGGGGGTCGCATCCGCCTCTGGCAGAGCCTACTGGAAATTTCAGAGGTCGCCTATGAGGACTCAGGGCTCTATGTGTGCCGGGCGCAGGGCACTGGGGAGATCCTGCGCAACTTCACCATCTCTGTCGTGGGTAGGAGCCCCAGCAGTGCCCAGCTCCCCCTGGTACAGCCACTGCCCACCTGGCCCTGCAGGCAGGGATGTCCCTCTCAACCCATTTTCCTTTGCAGACTCGCTGGCATCAGGTGATGATGATGAAGACAGTGATGGGGACAGTCCCCACAGAGACCAAAACAAGGAGCCTGTCTACATGCACAGAGGTCAGTGCCACCCTGAGCAGGAGAGGGCAGCTGGGGCAGGTCCAGTGGCCTGAGGCACTGTTGCCTCCTGCTCACAGTACGAGCAGCTGGGACCAGCTCTGGCAGCCTCTATGCTGCCCCCCAGCCACCTTCCACTGTACATCTCTCGTCTCCCCAGCTCCTTACTGGACTCACCCACACCGGATGGACAAGAAGCTGTATGCAGTCCCTGCGGGGAACACGGTGAAGTTTCGCTGCCCAGCCTCAGGCAGCCCCAGCCCCAGCATCCGCTGGTTCAAAAACGGGCGTGAGTTCAGGGGGGAGCACCGCATCGGGGGCATCCGGGTAAGGGCCAGGTCCCCCTGCTGCAGCCACCCCTCCCCAGGTCCTTCCACTCCCCATCACACCTCACTGTATTACCTTCCCCCTCTGCAGCTCCGGCACCAGCACTGGAGCCTGGTAATGGAGAGCGTGGTACCCTCCGACCGCGGCAACTACACCTGCCTGGTAGAGAACAGGTTTGGCAGCATCCACTACAGCTACCTCCTGGATGTGCTGGGTGAGGGCTCCTCAGCACTGGTTCTGGCTTCTTGCTCCCCCCACACCTGTCAGAGGGGTCAGGGTCACAGGGAATGGGGTGGAGGAACCTCTGTCTGTGTCCCCTCCACTGGTGCAGCCCATGTGTTCCTCACACCCAAGATACATGGGGATGGAGACCAGGCTTGGGTTGTACTGGTCCGTTGTAGGGCCAGGGAAGGGTTCTCTGTGGTTTCACAGTAGGTGGAAAAGGAGGGAGAAAGGAGCCCCTGCTCTGGGCCACCGTGTTGGTGACACTGCTCTACTCTCCTCTGCACAGAGAGGTCCCCACACAGGCCCATCTTACAGGCTGGGCTGCCTGCTAACACCACAGCCCTGGTGGGCAGTGACGTGGAGTTCTTCTGCAAGGTCTACAGTGATGCCCAGCCCCACATCCAGTGGCTGAAGCACATTGAGGTGAATGGCAGCAGCTACGGTCCCGACGGGGTCCCCTATGTGCAAGTGCTCAAGGTAACGAGGGCTGGAAGCAGCTGGCTCCCAGACACCCACCTCAGAGTGGTGACGGGATACACAGAGCCCTCCAAGGAGGAGAAGGGATGCTGACCATCCATCCCTCTCCCTGGCAGACTGCAGACATCAACAGCTCTGAGGTGGAGGTGCTGTACCTGCGCAACATCTCCATGGAGGATGCTGGCGAGTACACCTGCCTGGCGGGGAACTCCATCGGCCTCTCCTACCAGTCTGCCTGGCTCACCGTCCTGCCAGGTAGGAGTGGGGGTCCTGGTGTGGGAGCTGGGACCCCCAACACACAAGGACCATTGCTCAGGCTGACTCATTCACTTGCTCCAGAAGAGGAGCTGGTGCGTGAAGCTGAAGCCCCTGAGACTAAGTACACGGACATCATCATCTACACCTCGGGCTCGCTGGCCGTGGCCATGGCCGTTATCATCGTGGTGCTGTGCCGGATGCAGACTCAGTTGAGAAAGCAGCCCCTGGAGCCCATGGCAGTCCACAAGCTCTCCAAATTCCCACTCATCCGACAGGTGGGTGCCAAGCTGGAGCCCCGGGGACACAGGGGGACCTTGGCAACCAACTGGTTCTGCAAGTGCCGCTTGCACCCATCACACCTTACCCTGTACTGCCAGCTTTGGGGCTGCCCTCCCCACTGCCTCCTGTGGCTCCCTCACCCTGTTGCTCCGAGTGAGGGTCTCTCTGCAGCACTGTTTGGTCTCTGGCCCTGGAGCATGGGGCTGAGGTCCCTTGGTCTCTCTTTGCAGTTCTCCCTGGACTCCAGCTCCTCCGGAAAGTCCAGCACGTCCCTGATGCGCGTCACCCGTCTGTCCTCCAGCTGCGCCCCGATGCTGGCTGGGGTCATGGAGCTGGACCTGCCCCTTGATGCCAAGTGGGAGTTCCCTCGAGAAAAGTACGGTGCTGCATGGGGCAGGTCTGGGACAGGGCTGCTTTCCCCAACTGCCCTGGGGATAGCAGCATGTGGGTGGTAGGTGGGGAGGTCTCTGGCCATCACTGGACACCTTAACACTGCCGTGCCTCAGGGCGCTGAGACTTGTCTCGGGTGGAAGGGGGCAGCCACACCACCTCTGCCCCTCAGGGCACAGCCATGAGGTGGAGGGGAGTGGGGATGTTCCTGTGGTCCCTCACAGTTCTGTTCTGCCTGTCCCTGCCAGGCTGGTGCTGGGCAAGCCCCTGGGGGAAGGCTGCTTTGGCCAGGTGGTGCGGGCAGAGGCTTATGGCATCGATAGAGACCGGCCGGACAGAGCCGTCACTGTGGCTGTCAAAATGCTGAAAGGTAATGTGTCCCAGGCACAGAGGTTTCATCTCTGCCAGCTTGTAATGCCACCACAGCTGGCATGGTGACACGGCCCTCCTTCCTCAGACAGTGCCACTGACAAGGACCTGGCCGACCTCATATCTGAGATGGAGATGATGAAGCTCATGGACAAGCACAAGAACATCATCAACCTCCTAGGAGTCTGCACGCAGGATGGTGAGGGTGCTGCACAGGCAGGACTCGGGGAGGGCATGGGCATGGAGCAGGAGCAGGGGATGGCACTGTTGGGGACAGCAGCAGGTGGGATGGGACTCTGGGCTGGGCTGGGACACGGGCTGAGCAGAGCGGACACCCTTCCCAGGGCCACTGTACGTGATCGTGGAGTTTGCTGCGAAAGGCAACCTGCGCGAGTACCTCCGTGCCCGCCGCCCCCCGACACCCGACTATGCTTTTGACGTCGTGGCGATGCCCGAGGAGCAACTCTTCTTCAAGGACCTGGTCTCCTGCGTCTACCAGGTGGCCCGTGGCATGGAGTACCTGGAGTCCAAACGGGTAGGGCTGGCACAGCCCATGTGGGCTGCCTGTGCTCCGCAGTGCCTGGGAGGGGCATGGTGGTGATGGAGGAGCTGTGTCCCCTCACTGTCCCCTCTCTGAATGGCAAAGGGGAGCCCAGCTCCTTCCTCTGGGCTGTCCAGAACTTTCCAGCCACAACCAGCAAAGCACAGGGCAGTAACTCCCCAAAAATGTGGGGCTTAAAGCCTGATATTGGACACCCTCCTGAGTGTCCCCTCCTCCTGTGCCTGTCACTGCAGCCAGTAGAGTGTAGGGGTGGCCCTACTGCTGCTGGGGTGCCAGGGAGTGTGTGGGAGGGTGGCTCCAGGTATGAGGAGGAGATGCACAGAGCTGGAGCCACCATATCACACCTCCTGCGGGTGATGCTTCCCTCCTCATAGTGCATTCACCGTGACCTGGCTGCCCGCAACGTGCTGGTCACAGCAGAGAGCGTGATGAAGATCGCAGACTTTGGCTTGGCTAGGGATGTCCACAACATTGACTACTACAAGAAAACCAGCAACGTGAGTGGGGGGGGCCTTGGGGCCTCCAATAGACGACTAGAACCCGCGGCCAGGGCTGAACAGGGGGTTTGCTCCCATAGGGTCGCCTGCCAGTGAAGTGGATGGCACCCGAGGCCCTGTTCGACCGTGTCTACACCCACCAGAGCGATGTGTGAGTCCTGGGGCCGCTGGGAGCCGAGGGTGCTGTCAGGTGTGGGACAAGGCAGCCCTGTGGGGTTATGCATGTACGTGAGGGTCTTATAAGTAGGACAGAGGTACTCCATGGGGTCAGCAGCAATGGGGCACATCTTCCCCAGGGGCAATCTCACCCTCTCCCGTTCCTGGCACTGCAGGGTGTGGTGGGGAAGCTGGGGCCCTGCTTGCCTGGGGAGGATGCTATGATGTGATTTCCCCTTTGCCACGTGTGATCACAGGTGGTCATTTGGGATCCTTATGTGGGAGATTTTCACACTGGGGGGCTCCCCTTACCCTGGCATCCCTGTCGAGGAGCTCTTCAAGCTGCTGAAGGAGGGGCACCGCATGGACCGGCCATCCAACTGCACCCATGAGCTGTAAGTGCCAGCCTGGTGGGGCGGGCAGCTGGCACAGGAAGACCTCACTAACAACTCCCCGCTCCCCCCCAGGTACATGCTGATGCGGGAGTGCTGGCATGCTGTGCCCTCACAGCGTCCCACCTTCAAGCAGCTTGTGGAGGGGCTGGACAAGATCCTGGCGGCTGTTTCAGAGGAGGTGAGCATTGCGGGGTCTGGTGGGCAGCAGGGGAAGCAGTGTGGGTACTGACAGCAGCATCTGTCCCCGCAGTACCTGGACCTCTCCATGCCCTTCGAGCAGTATTCGCCCTCCTGCGAGGACACCGCTAGCTCTTGCTCCTCTGACGACTCCGTCTTCACCCACGACCCGCTGCCACTGGCTCCTCGCCTCTTCTACCCTAGTGTGAGGACTTGAGGGTGGGCAGGGAAGGGTGATGCCAAGGCCGCCTCTGCCCTTGCAGGGAGCAGGTCCAGGTTCCCTGCTTTGCATGGTGTGAGCGGTGGGTGGGCAGGGCCCTGACCTACAGTGCCAGGACACGATGTTCCTCTCTCCGGGCTCCATTTCGGCACTGAGCCTTCAGTCCTGGCTGGGATCTGCCTGGCATTGCAGGGCAGCGGGAGCCAGAGCCTCTCCAGGGTGGGCACTGCACGGGATGCCCATGGCATCGCCCAGGGAGACAGGCTTTGGCCAGCACTTCAGTGGAAGTGTCTGGGCGGGAGCCCCATTGCCTGACAGGCTCTTGCTGCGTCTGTACATAGCCACAGAGATGAATATTTATGTATGTGAAATATCGATCTGATAAATTATTTTTTTGGAATAGACGCTGGCCCGCTTTGTGGGGGAGGCGAGTGGGGGGCTGCCTCCTCCCTGCCTCCTCGGCCCGGCCGGCGCAGGGGCCTGCGAGCGCTCCCGGGGCCCGCGGAGGCAGTGCCACAGGTGCAGGAAGCCAGGGCCCCGCTCCCGCGCCTCCAGGCCCGCTCCGCCACAAAGCACCCTCGCATCTGTTCCCCATTAGCTGCTGCTGCGCTAAGCCACCGTGAACTCTGCTACCAGCATCGCCCTGAAACCGATCCCCCAACTGCTGCAGGCTCCCAGGCTGGGAAAGCGCTCTGGGGCCCAGCCCTGCACACTGGGGAACCCCTGTACACCCCCTGCCCAGGCTAGCCCGGTATAAAAGTGAATTATGGGCTCTGTGCTGCCTTCCCGGAGCTCCCGTGCCCCTGGGAGTGCAGGCTGGGGGAGTCCCGACCCTGTTCTCTGGTGCCTGCTTTCCTCCCCTTGTCCCGCGGTGCCCGGCTCTGCCAGGAACGTGGGCAGAGAGGGCTGCAGCTGTCTCGGGTTCCTGCCAGCCCACTAGGGCTAGCCCGGGTCTAGGGTTTCATCTGGGGCTGGCTTTGCTGGTCATTAGCCCCAGGATCTTGTTTCCTTCTCCAGCTCCCAGCTGCACTTGCAGGCCCCCAGCCTGGAAGCTGGCTCTCCGGCATTGCCTGCCCCAAACCAGCCCAAGGGGAGGGGGGCTGGCAGGCATTTAGGGGCAGGATCTAGGCCCAGGGCATCTGAAAAGGGGGTCCTTTAGTCCTTCCTGCTTCTGCGATGGCGCCGGAGTCCAGGCTCTCAGGGGATGCAGCTCATGGCTGCCCTTGTGTGGGGCTTGGCTCAGCCATGGGTGCAGCTCCTGCCGTGCATTGCGTGTTCTGGGGAGCCCGGCAGCTTGCAGAGGTGTCCCAGGGACCCCTTCTCATCACACCCCCTTGCAGAGCTGCTTTGGGGAGCCCAACCCCACCACAATGCTGGCAGCCTGCATCCCCGGCCCTGCTCCCTGCTCTGCTGGGACAAGCACCCCGCTCCAGCACAGCGGGTGAGGCAGACAGCCCCTGGGCAGGTGTGAAACCTGCCTTCCCCGGGAAGGATCCCAGCTGTCCCCTAATGTGCCAGAACCAATGCATTTCACACGGCCCTGAATGGGGCATTCACATGCTGGAGGGCAAACTGCCCAGGCTGCCCATGGGTGCTGCCCAGCTTTCAGCTGGGACCAGGGGTGTACATAGATGGGTGCATGGGGAGGGAGCTGAGACCCTAGGGGCTGTGCCCAGCTTGTGCCAACCTCACTTCAGTCTGGGGTGTCCGTGATGGGGGCCAGCACAGAGAGCAGGCAGTGCCCCATCCCTGGCATGCTTTGCATGGCTCTTGCTTACTGGGCACTGCCCCTTCCCTGAAAAATGAGGCCACACCAGTTTCAAAGAGTGAGGCAGAAGTGGGTTCATTAATCCCTGATGCCAGATGGGGGGGCACAAGGCAACATGGTGAGCAGAGACCTGCCTACCCCCTGCCATGGCCTCACTTTGTCTGCTCTCACTTAGCGAGCGTGCCATGGGTGTAGGCAGCACATGTATGCAGGTAGTGCCATGTCTACACCAGCTCATCCCAGAGTCACTTTTGGGGTCCTGGTGGTGCCCATCACTGTGCCCACCTGCCTGCCCTGGCACAGGGGACAGATCCTCCACCCATCCCCAGGCACAAGTGCATCACCCTGAGCTGCAGCAGCGGGTGCCAGCAGGCTTTGCCAGGGCCAGCTTGGCCGGGCACAGGGCAGCTGAGGCCATGGCTGGGCAGGATGGCAGCCCAGGACGTCCCTCAGCCCCACGACAACTGGAGGCAGTTTTTATTGTTTAACATTCCTGGTATTTTCTGTCAGGGCTGAACCAATTGTCCTTAATCCGCCAGGCTCTGCTGGCCAAACAAGTGTGGCTGAGCCACCGGCATCCTGTCCCCACGAACAGGCCCCTTTTGTGAGGGGGATTTAGCGTGTAGCCCAGTAAATCCCGCTGGTTTCCTGCGGCAGCGTTCCCACACACCACCATCACATCCCCCACTCCACCGCTGCCTGCCCCCATCCCCTGGGCCCTGGCATCACTCCCCAGCCCAGCCCTGCCCGTAGGCACCCTGCCTGCCCCAGCCCGAGGGTCAGGTACCTGCTGCTTGACCAGAACATGCCCACCCAGAGGCTGCATGTCCCCCTCCAGCTGGGGTTTCCCCTGCATGTTGCTGGGACATCCCTCTGGAGCTGAGAAGCTTTCCAGTCACTGTTCTGTGCTGCTGGTCTTGGGTGGGATGCTGTGGGTTCTGGGGGATGCTGTGGTCCCTGGGGGCATGCTGTGGTTCCCGGGGAGATACTGAATCCTGGCGGGGTGCTGAGTCCATGGAGACATGGCTCTGATCCAGGAGAGATACTGAGTCCTAGGCGAGATGCTGTAGTCCTTGGGATGCTGAATTCTGATGGATATGGCTGTGGTCCTGGGGGTGGGATACTGAATCCTGGAAGACACACAGCACCCCAGAGGCTAAGACACCGTCTGGGTCCTCATTCCAGCTCCAGGATGTGGCTCCCAGCCCCATGCCAGGAGATGCCTCCGCTTAACGACTCTGTTGTGGGGCCGGGGGCTGCTGTTGTCTTTTCTTCCCAAAACAAAGGCGGTAGGATTTTATCTCCGGGGAGAATCTGGCTTTTGTGAGATGCAGAAAGCCTCTGCCTCCGGGCAGGGAGGGATGAGGCTGCGGGGGTCTGAAAGGCACCAGGCTCCTGCCTCCCCCACCTGGCACTGCCCCTCTGCCTGCTTCTGCGTGCCATGTCCTTGTCCCATGCCTGTGCTCCATGTGCCCTACCGATGCCCAGACAGTGAAGGGGAGAGAAGGTCCCCCATGGACCAGGAGGCAGGGACAGGGAGCCCACGGGCACTTACAGAGGTGGGCACCCTTTGCTGCTTCCCGGGCACAGGCTGAGGCAGGGATGGGAACGCCGGCAGTTGCTGCATCTCTAGACACCGCACAGACACGAGTGCACGCACTCAACTCTCCCCCCCGTGTCTGCACACACACTCCATCCATGCACAAGTCCCTGCACACACCCCCCTCCCGTGCACACACACACACACACACACACACACACACACACACCCCGCCGCACACACACCTCAGGCATCCCCCCGTG
>WTSP01013527.1:36180-58347 GCA_025331215.1 Actenoides lindsayi | reverse complement strand
CTTCCCTCCTCCTCTCTCCCCGCCCCCCCTCCCCTCCCCCCCCCTCCCTCCCCCTCCCCCCCCCCCTCCCCCTCCCCCTCCCCCTTCCCCTTCCCCTTCCCCTTCCCCTTCCCCTTCCCCTCTTTCCTTTTTCTTTTCTTCTTTCTTTTAATTTAAGCAATAATTTCTGTAGTTCACCAGATTTTGCTTAGCTGTCATGTCTCCAGTAGTCTGCTGTGATGATCAGCATTATGCCTGGCTCGAGGGGGCGTTCATTTGGACATGGAACATCATCAGTTGTGGAGCACGGCCTGGGCAGGGTGCGAGTGTCTGGCCCCACAGCCACAGCAGATGTCTCAATTGCTTTTCAAACTCTTAGACTGAAATTGGTTCATTATTGCCAGTGTCCTATTCAGACCATTTAGAAAAGAGCAGGAAGAGAGTACATTTCTTAAAACACCACTGCAGTAAGGGTAAGTGAATTTTTACCAACGGCAGTGTTAGTACTGCATTGTTTAATAATTAATTATTAATGCAGAAATAGACAATGCACGGCTATAACTGATTAAATACTTTCAGGGGAGGTGGCCAAGTCACACATCCTTTGGCTTGTTAAGCTGCTCTGGTTTAAGATTGCCTTACCTATTTTTTCTGAGAAGTACTGTATGGCAAAAGGCTTGACTTCATCGTTATTTGCAAACATGGCTTCATTAAATAACAAGGGGCATACATCCTTTATGTGACTAAACACTTTGTGAGTTACCCCAGTGATGTGTCATTGTTATTAGCATGCTAATCATGTATTAGCATATGGGAAAATGCAGAGTATTTTCAGTGAGAACCAAAACTTCCCATCTAGCCATATATTGTGTCTGTGTATTTATGGTGCAGTTTTTTATGAGTTATTCTACAAGAGACATGTAAAATGATCTCAGAAAAAAAATAATACATTAGTTTGCTGCAAATACGTCTGTGATGCCTTCAAAACTACTACAAAGAAAAGCCAAGAAGCTGACGTGAACTTCTGTTTGCTCTTAAACACATATAGAAAAAAGGAGATTAGAATCAAAGAGTTGTTTTGGTTGGAAAAGACCTTTAAGATCATAGAGTCCAACCATTAACCCAGCACTGCCAAGTCCACCACTAAACCATGTCCTTAAGTGCCACATCTACACATTTTTTAAGTATCTCCAGGGATGTCGACTCAGCCACTTCCCTGGGCAGCCTGTTCCAATGCTTTACAAATATTTTGATGAATACATTTTTCCTAATGTCCAACCTAAGCCTCCCCTGCTGCCATTTGCTGCCAAACTTCAGGCCACTTCCCCATTTCCTTTTTTACCTGGGAGAAGACACTGACCCCACCTTGCGAGAGCCTTAAGTTCTCCCCTGAGCCTCCTTTCCTCCAAGCCAAACAAACTCCAAGCCAGTTCCCTCAGATGTTCTTCCCAAGACTTGTTCTGTAGACCCTTCACCAGCTTCATTGCCCCCTTACTGCAGACCAGGTTCACTGCATAGTTGGTCTCTGGTGGTTTCTTACACACTAAGCACCACTTGCCAGCTCACAAAGGATTTGATAGGGAAGTTCTGTTCCTACCCACTGGAACAGGCTGGGTGTCTGTTAGCCTTTCTGTGAGGCCAGTATGGCAGTAACCTGGCTCTGCTTATGCGTATGAGGGACTGACATGACTCCTTACCTGCGACTGGACCCCCTGTCATCCCCGTGTCCTTCTCAGCATAGCTGCGAAGAGTCTGTCCCAGGAAGGCCAGCACTTGCTTCACTGTACATCCACAAATAGTAATACCCACCCTGAAGCTGGCTGCTGGGCAGGGGCTGCCCTGCCTGCTCTCCTGCCTGCAGCCTTGGGGACACCTGGGCATCTCTTCTGGTGTGGTCAAATTTCAGGAAACCTCTTCTGTTAATTCATCTCAGAGTGCTGCTGGATTCCTTTTCCTGGAGGCAATAGGAAAATGATACAAAAATAGCTCCGTCGCATCATATTGCTGTACTGTTGCTTTAAATTCAGCACAAAATAGAGGGTTTACAATGCAAAGGGCTATGGTTGCTTATGGAAATCTAGCTAACAAACAAAGCAGTAAACTGCATTTGCTTATAATTTTGTTTAATATACAAAGGTTCAATTTTCTGTGTCCCTAGTCTGAAACCCAATAATAGGCTAAATCTTATTTGAACCGAACATGTTGTCTCCAGTTTATTTGTCCATTAAAGTTTACTGATAAATTGATCTTTCTTTAATGGTTTTAATGTAAGGAGTACTCTATAAATCACTATTTTAATAGAAACAAATACAATATTGATGCTAACTTTTTACTAGTAAAACAATGGAACACAATTATCATGATTTATTAATAAACAAAAATAAACCAGGATCTTGTGTACTATCCAAGAAATTGCCTATTTTTTCTTTAATCAGATGTAGCAAATGTGTTTTCATCATTGTTTTATAATAAGGTTTTGCATTTCTGAAATAGCTTTCCTCATTGATATATTAATCAAACTATCTAATTCAAGGATTGACTCTTATGCTGCATGTTTTATTTTGCTTTTCATGATCAAGTATAGAAAATTTTACATCACTTTCCAAAGACACATTTGTGCCAGAAGTAGCAAGATGACTGGCTTGGAGCAGACTGTCCTGTGCACGTGAGGGACACCCTCATCCCACCCCCTGCCCATCAGCTCAGCAGATCCCCACTCAGTGCTGCCTTGGAGGTAAGGACTGCAAGGATTGCTCCCCAGCTGCAGTGAGCCCAGGGAAATATAAAGGAGCAGAACTGTATAAAGAAGCAATGGAAACCCTGTAAGGCCCCATACCTCTTCCTGACCTAGGATCTTTCAGTGTCACCTTGTTTAACCACTCTTCTTATGCACATTTAAACCTCACATTGAACCTCACCTACTCCTCCCCCTCTACTCTGCCCTGGTGAGTTATGTCCAATTCTGGGCCCCTCAGTTCAGGAAGGACAGGAAACTGCTTGTGAGAGTCCAGTGCAGAGCCACAAAAATGATTAAGGGAGTGGAACATCTCCCATATGAGGAAAGGCAAAGGGAGCTGGGTCTCTTCAGCTTGGAGGAGACTGAGGGGTGACCTCATTAATGTTTATAAATATGTAAAGCGTCAGGAGGTTGGAGTCAGTCCCTTCTCCGTGATGTCCAATGATACGACAAGGGGCAATGGGTGCAACCTGCAACATAAGAGGTTCCATGTAAACATAAAGAGAAACTTTTTCATGATAAGGGTGACATAGCACTGGAACAGGCTGCCCAGAGTCGTTGTGGAGTCTCCTTCTCTGGGGACATTCAAAACCCACCTGGACACGTTCCTGTGTGACCTGATCTAGGTGATCCTGCTCTGGCAGGGGGATTGAACTAGATGGTCTTTCAAGGTCACTTCCAACCCTGAACATTCTGTGATAACTAATGTGTGTAACAACTAAGCCCTAATAAAGAGCCACATTCAGTCAAATGGGTTTTATTTCTGTCATGTCAATGTTTGTTCTTCAATTTCCAGCTCCACTATTAAGTTTTAGAAATGCTCTGTAGTTACCACCTTGTTCTCTGGAAGCAGCAGGGATTTTCTCAAGTTTCTTTACGTTACCCAAAGTGTCCTAAAAAGACCTGTCCTCTCTCAGAAACAGGCACAAGTGTGAAAATCCCATCTCCTGTCTGTGTATGAGCACTTCCATGATAATTTTAACTTGCTGTTTTTTGAAACAGCCTGGTTATGTTCTCGTTAAAAAAGCTGATAATAGCTTTCTGAAGAAGCCTGCATAACCAAAGAAAAAAAATGTTTAATAATTTCCACCTTAACACGAAAGCAGTTGAATAAAACTATTTTCAACCTTTATGGAAGTTGCTCAGGATTTATATTTTGTTAAGCATGATTCAAAAATCCTGTTTCCCTTGACTGCATAGTCACCAACGTTGTACTTTCACCAGCCCAGACCCGAGTGCTGTGAAGTACGTGAATGATGGAAAATGGGTTTTTTGCCCACAGCTATACACAAACATGCACAGAAATCAGTGACTAAAATTTCAGATTCTGTTTCTTCTGCATCAGACTGCATAGCATCCCCTGTTAAATGAAATAGCTGTTTTCTTTTTCTGACATTGTGTTTCTTGGAACACCTTTTCTGAGCTTGCGTAGCTCTCAGCCTCACATTTACAGATTTACTATGTATGTGGTGGGAGGGAGACATGTACTTACCCTGTACCTAAAAGATGTTAAAGCCTGAAAGAATTGATCTCAGGCCAAGATGTGGAATGGAATCCTAAAATTTCCACCACTGTGATAAATGGATTAAGGTAGTGCTTAAACGTCATGAAAGCAGATGGCAAATGTTCGAAGAAGGTAACTACAGCAATCAATGGTGTCTGGAGCTGATGGTTTTCCAGTTCCCATCAGCAGCTGTCTCAAATGGGTGGTGATGCTGTCAGGGACACTGTAGTCAGAGCAAAGGAGTGGCGGCCAGTACTGCACACTGACATAGCCCACTACCCTGGATTCCCCCCCTGGGCACACTGTCATTCCAGGTAGCTGAGGGTGGTGCAGATTTAATGCTAAAATGCCTGGAAGAAAGAAACAAACAAACAAAGCATAGGCAGGTATCCAATAGATATATGTATATATCAGGAGTGTAAATGCATTCCTGTCACTGTAAATTTCTTATAAATATTTTGTAAACATCGGTTATGGAAGATGTAACTTTTTTTCAAATCACTGCAGAAGGAAGGTCCTTAATAACATTTACCAGCTAGTCACAGCTTTTTTTTTTCAGAGTAAAAAAACCCCACCTGAACTAAATGTAGGGTGAGGACAGTAAAACTTACCATTTTTATGAAAAAGTTTAGCTTTGACTAAATGAACCAAAAGGGCCAAAACTACTTGCCAAATTTGACACAAACTCTTCTTCCTGAAAATTTAACCTAGCTCTATGCTCTCATAATCTAAAAGACCATTTCAGATTTGTTGCTTATTCTAGATTAATAGAGAGTTTCCTAAAAGGGAGAAGTATTTTCTTCCTTTGTCAAGGTGCTGTTTCATTCTTCTTGAAGCACAAATTTACCCTACCTCTCACATCCTCAAGATTTCCACCTTGAGTGCTGCCTACGTTGCTACTTGCGCTCTTTTGTTTAGTACCCCAGGATGCTGGAGTGCCAGCACTGATTATTGCTGCTTTTTGTTAGAAAGTGCACTCGTCTAAGGGTGTACTCACCTATCCTGTTCTTCACAGACTGCTTCAAGTTGTTCAATAGAAGTTGTTGAAAGAGCCTCACTGAGGCCTGCTTAGGTTTTTATGTGTTGTGCACAGGCTTGTTTTCAAGTTTCAGCATGATGCGGGCATTTTGCTGCTGTTTTTAAACAATATAATTTAATTGTAAAAGTTGCTGACAGGGAGAGGAAATCTGGGCCTTCGATATTTGGGTGGTTGCCGCTTTTAATGCTGGGAGGCAAAGCAAATGGTTTGTTTTCTTCAGGCACTCTGGAAGTGAGTTTGAATGGATAATGGGGAAAGGCATCTCCTTGCTTTTCTACCTTCACTTTTGGATGGCAGTTCTTTACTGTTTTATTAGTGTAGGATTTCTCATTTCCAAACTCAGCAGCTCTTTAACAGTGGTTACCCTACAAGACCTACATTTCTGATTTACAGCTGTTTTTTCAGTGGTTTTAATTCACTAGCAGGGCCTAGCAAAGTTATCTGGCGAGGGCAAGACATTATCTTTGTACCTACTGCTCTCCTATTACAGTTTATGATGTCTGTTGTAGGTCCCATGGAAACAAAAAGCTTCTGAGAAATGTTGAGATGTCTGTTCCTTTCTCTTGTGCCTTGCACGCAAATCACCCACCATAAGATAAAACTGGAGTCTGAGGAATCATAATATAATTGTTCTCGATCTGGCAGTCTGCTTCAGCAAGTCCTTCCTATGTCTCTTACAGGAGTCTACTGACCTTCTCCAAATGACACATTAAAAAACAATAGAGCCAGCAACGATGTCTGTGGAGTTGCTGCAACTTTGAGGTCAATTAGTTGTCACTTGGGATGATATATCTGAGCTCACCATTAGTTTCTCAGCCTGCAAGGGGCTCGGAGCAGGCGTGCTTGTCTTGTACATGGCTCAGAGACCCAGCTGTTCTTGGCACTGAAGCAAAGATGCAGGGCAGTATCACATCATCAACTTGATAAGCAGATTTTCGCATTGTTTTGAAGGACCTTTATGTTTCTGTCTTAATGGTGCAAGTCCTGTGAGAGAGCTTGGGCATGGAGCTGTATAGGCAAGCAGCACTCCGGTGTCCTGACAAGCTAGCCAGGCAATGGGCTGCCAGTCATTAATTCAGGATCCTGCTGAAGACTGGGCATTTACCTGCTTTTTTCTTTAGCAAGTGTTTAGAAACTCAGAAAGCAAATACCCATCCCAGTCTGTCCAATTTAGGTTGTTCTCAGGAATTTCACAATACTGGTGAATGCCCAAAGACAGCTGAAAAGCTCTTTTTATAGACACAGGGTCACATATAAATAAACTGGTTTGGATTTTTTCCACAAGAATAAAATCTTTTATTAGTTCCATAGAGCAAATGGGTGAACCTGTGCTGTTTCATAGCTTACCTCCCTAGTTTGCTTCTGGGTCCTTTCCCCAGATAGATAGTGGCTGCTGTATATGTACTGTTGTTCTTCTAAACCACCTTTCTGAGTCACCCAACTGACTTCCTCTGAGAAAAAAGATAAGCATGGCTTGGGGACAGTCAGCCCCTGAGCTTGCTGCCTGTGTCTATCTCCCTCCTGCCTGTGCTGTGCCATCACCTGTGGATCATCTTCCAGTGGCTCCTCAAGCCTGCCCTGTACCTGGCTCCAGGATGGTAGACACACCGAGGGAGAACAGACAACATGGCAATTTCAGAGCCTCCTATGAAGAACTTGGATTTGGGAGGATGGGATGCAGCACTGAGGCAGCTGTGTCTCCCGAAGATTTATCCATCTGACTAGTCACTGTGTAGAAGGAGACCCAAAGAAGTTTTGGTTTTACTTGTCTGTTTAATTTTTGGGTGCTGCTGGGCCATTAATGTCTGAGTAACAGCTCTGGCATAGCTTCAGTGACAAAGTTGAGCTTTTCTTCAGGGGGCATATTTAATTATATCATCTTTTTAACTGTTGTTTTTTCAATACTTCTAATATGTTAATATCATAGTCTCTATATATCAAAGATACAAGCCTAAGTTTTATGGGAGACAGAAAAATGGAGAAGCGTTTAGTAGCCATCTGCCTGCTGGAAGTGAACCAGTTATTTTTAACATTGTTTTGGAGTAGATGTTGAATATGTAACACAGAAGAGGATGGCAATTGTGATTCACTGGAGTATGACTTACAATAGACATTGCAGAGGAATTTTACAGCTGGCTGTCTGCAGCTCTCTGGTGGTGAGTACTGCAGCCTGTGGCAGCCCGTGAAGTCCACTGGGGACCAGCAGCAGCAGCTCAGCCACCCTCAAGAGCTGCTTCTCCTTGCTGCCTCCCCAGAGATCAGCAGCTCAGCCAGCCCTCACTGCTACAGAAATATTTCCAAACTTTGCCTCAAAATGACCACTAACAGTTTGCCGTAGCACGCTTGTCTCTTTTCCTTGGCTGTGCTCTAGGAACGCGCTTGGTTTCTGGGCAGATGAGGCAGTGGGTGGAAAGGGAAGGAGGAAGGAGCATTTTCAGCAGCTGCTGCCACTACAAACTTCAGAGGTGTGTTAGTCTGGGGAGAGCCAGAAAAACGAGAGTATTTGTCATCTGCTTCACTAGCTAGTGAAGAAGTGGCTCATGGTGGAGTGCTGCCAGATGCATCTGGTTTTTTCTACCCTCAGAGGTGCTGGGGCTGCTGAGCTACGCTCATTGAAAAGGAAGGGAAAAACTAGCTTCAAGGAGACAGTCACCAGGCCCTTGTTACAATAGGGAAGGCTGTGACACCAGGGATGCCGCCCATCAGGCAGGAGGTCACGCTTGTATCCCGCAGCCAAAACCAGATAACAGTCTCTGGCTACGAGATTTGTTCAGGTCGCACATGGGACAAGGAACAGTTGGCGATGCTGTCAATATTGATGCAAAATGATCTTTCAAGACATTTGGCAAGAGTTAGGTGCCATTCCTGAAAAGCATATCAAAGTGGAAGATAAGAAACTTATCTGTTTAAAAAAAAAAAAGTGGTGAAACAGAGCACTTGGGAGTTCTCGGAAATATTTTGCAATGTAACACATATCAAATATTTATCAGATTATTTTCTAAATTCAAGTGGAAGTTGTGAATCCTTCTAATGATTCTGAAATTGCGTATTTGACAAATAAACATTTCATCCAGAAACTTCACTTGACCATATTGTTAGCACTGTAGTCTGTTTGTGCTGCTAACAAAATCATCCTATTCACTAATTGTGATGCTTGCATGCTGAATTTGAGAGGGGAGCATAAGTGCAGTTAATTCAAGCTAAGTCTGCAGTGAAGATAGGGCTGCACAAAACTAAATCCAGACTAGAGCTGTGAAAAAATTCACTGTCCTACTGGCTTGTTATTCTCCAGAAATACAGTTTTAGAGAATCTGAATCTGCTTGCTGAATCATGCTGGCTAAATATGAAACAAAAGTAATAATTTAGCATTGTTTCAAACATTAACATTTCCTTTCGGAATTTTCAAAACAAAGCCAAGCTAACTTCTTGTTTTGAAAATGTCATTCCAAGCTTCCACTTGATTCAATATGAGAAGGAGCAGCAAATGTTGTAAACTGAAGCAAAGCTTTTCATCAAAACTCCAAATAAATTACTGTAACTGGAAGACACTTGAAGCAGGAGCATCACACTCATCCGTGGACCCTGGTTGAGTTACCCTCCTGAAGGGCATGTGGCTCTTCCATGTGAATATTGTCACTGTGGGACATCTGATGGCACTGTGTCACTGGTGAGGTGGTGCTGCTGTTTCAATGACTGCTCCTTATCAGGGTGGACGTGTGGGGCAGGTACCGTCTGTGGGCCCTGGGGAGGCATTGTAGAAAACTTGAAACCACTGGCTGGACCAAAGCCTGTGTTTTCAGCTAGCACATGTTTAAGCAAAGAGAGCCTCCAGTTTCTTCCAGAAACATATGTGTTGAAAGTGCCCAGAAAACCAGGACAGACCTCTGTAATGGGGATGTGACAAGGTGCTCAAGAGATGGTTTGATGAGGTTCCACCATGAAAAGTGGCTTCAGGAGAAGCCCTGACTTAGAAGCATCCTCCTCTCCCTGGAGTCAGGTCTGGCATCTGGGAGCTATATATGACGATGTCATCCAGTGTTCTGTGGTCTGGTTTTTTTTTTTCTTGTATCATCCTGTATCCCTGCTGCTGCCTTAGCATTCGAAGTGAGAAACAAACCAGCCCTGTCAGCTGTCAGCCACCCCAGGCCCTGTCCTGGGCACTCTTGCCTTTACTGGGAAGTGGGATCTGGATGTGATCATGTCTATTAATTACATTTTTAGAAGCCCATCATCTTTCACTCATGTAATTCTTTCTGCAGATGCTTCTCCATGCTTTTCCATAGCGGGTTTCAGCCAGGCCACAACACTGCAAAGAGTCGGAAAATGTAATTTCTCTCACTTGAAAATTTCCATTTTTGAGTAATAGGGACTGCTGATCATTGTAAATGGAGTATTTGAAATTCAGATGTGAGCGGACATGATATGGGCAAGCTTTTCCCATGCCACACCACAGTGAAATTTTTGTGGCATTTGCCCAAACACGACTGTAATTCAAGGAAACAGATGGGAACTGTACCAAGTGCAGGAGTCTCTCCAGCTGGAGAAACTGCTGCCAACCACTGACCGGTCTTCCCTTGTCCTCAAGCTGTAAAGCATGTACAAGTCCTGTTGTGGCTACCCCTGCAGAGCTTTTCATTGGAAGTAAGGGAATTTTCTAGGGAGCTTAACAGTGATTCCCCCAGTCTCTGTGTTAGGAGTAATGGGAATACCATGGTAACAGCTTTCCCTTGCAAGGAGTGTTTTGATGGTGACTGATAAACAAGATGGAAACAAAACTGATCCAGATGCTATGATTTCAAAATGAACTTACTAAATTATAGGTAAACCTGTGCTGGAATACATTGCATAGTTATCTCTCCTCCACGTGTTGTGTCTTTTAATAGATTTTTATAAAAGGAATGAAAACAACAGAATATGTGGGACAAAAAAACCCAAGAAACAAAAAAAGCCCCAACAACAACAAAACCACAAACAAACAAAAAAAACAAACTAGGAAAAAGAATAATAAATATAACAGTCAATAATTTGCCGTCTACTGAAGGACAAGATTTGAGGATTCTGGAAAAGACACCAGAGGTTGATCCAAAGAAATTAAGAACCACCCTGCCAGGTTTCTAGTTGTTGTGGTACCTATGGAAGATATAACTGAGAAAAAAAAATGAAAGGAGGTTTATTTTCTGTAGAAATAATACAAAACTGTTTTCTTACGCAATTTGAAGAAAAATTGTGCAGAAGCTAGTGGAGACATCATTTGAGAAAGTAATACAGCTGCAGTTTTCAATGGTTCCTCACCGTGCTGGCATAAACTTCTCATTCTTGTTCAGGGCTTCTGTCTGTTTTACCAGCCTTAATTCTTCCCTCACAGTTGTGGACACAGGATTATTCACTTTACAGTTGGAAGGACTGAAGAGTGGAGATGCGCTGACATTGGATTACATGGTGACAGCTCTAGGAGTGTGTGAAGTCAGGCTCACAAATTTGTGTCATATTTTGATTTGAGTATCAAATGGGTTCTCATTGCAATGTATAAAAATGGAAGAGATACAGATGTTTTCATCCTCAAAATCCTTGTAAGCCAAGAAGTATTATTAACAGAATAGTTGCTTGGGTTTTTTTTAATTTATTTTCACTCCTAGGGAACTGAGGCACAGACAGGCTTTTGAAAACCTGAAAGTTGGCCTGCTGTGCATCCTCCACAGAGAAAAGGATTTTACAGTTGCTTTATAGGAGTCAGTATTGTTAAAGGTTCAATGTTGGCAACAAAGGAGTACTAGAAGAGGTCAAATAAGAAAGGTGATTCAGTCAGGAGTTGTTTCAGGACTCCTGATAAGCAGCAAGGAACAATGCTGACTGAGAAGTACCAAAAAGGATGCTAGGAGTTACTAGCTGGACAATGTACTTTGACACTCTAAATGTGTGTCTCATTGGCGGACTAAATGAAAGAGTCTTTTATCTTGTGGACCCCCTGGAATAACCTAAAAGAAAGCCAGGGACTAACCCTTAGCCTGAGGCCAAATGCCATGGATTGGTTTGCGACCATGCTGCTTATGGCAAGCTTCATTCAGAGCAGGCTTGCTGCATCCACCCTACATAGTACTTAATCCTGAATCTCCTCTGGGCCCCACATGGTGATCCAGTAGTCCTGAGGTATAACTGGGGATTTTTAATGTTTTCCTTTTCTATTCAGAGTTTTTCATCATCTGTTGGAGGGGTTCTTTTATTTCATGAAGCTGGAAATGCATGTTACATGACCTGGGGCATTGCATCAGGTCCTAGGACCCAAACTGAGCATACAAAGTCCATTGGGATAATGTTATAAAGCATGCATGAAGTGGAGGCAGCCATATCTGTTGTCTTCTCCATACTTTGGAGCAGTGCTCCCCGGAGTGAGTTATCCCCAGGACATTGCTGAGGCAGTGACTCAGGGAGAGCTGGCTGGAACAAGCCAAACCAGAGTCAGACAGAGTAAAAATTAAGCACTGCAGGTAATCAGGCTCTGATGGCTGACCTCACTCTAGGTGTAGACAGAAAAAGAAGGAATAGATAGTAATTAATTGAACATACACAGTAAGGAAAGAACAGATGTCTTCATCAGCTAATTTTCTATTGTATTCACAGAAGGGGCAAAGAAATGCTCCTCCCTCACCAGAGGAGTTTTGGATCACTTATTGCTGGGCTGGAAGTGTTTGATATGAAGTAGGAATGACCATGCTTCCACCCCAGTGCCATGCCAGGCCATGCCTTGAGCCTCAGAGCAGAGCTACAGCTAGTTTTGTAAGGCGAAGGGGAGGCTGCAATCACCCAGGGCTTGTTACAACTTCCACCTTGAGACTTGTGAAAACACGTGTGGGCATGTGCACCTCGAACAGGCAGCGGGTAGGTGCAAGGGGGCACCCTGGGGGTTCTTGTGGAAGGCACGGGTCAGCTCGTACCCCCAGCACTTGCCTCCGCCATCTGATCCCATCCTCAGCTTGCACTTACATGTGTTTTGGGAAAGGGGACAGCTGGAAAGCTGCCATGGGCCTGATAGGAGTTACGATGGCAGGCTGCTTCCAGGTGGCCCAGGAAGCACCCCTGTGCTAGGCCAGGCAAGCGCCGGGGCCAGCACAGCCATTTTGTCTCTCTGCCTTCCTGCTTTTCACAGCACCCAAGTTAGCCCTCAAGGGCTCCGGAGGTTGCAAGATGATGGCAATAAAATTTCTGATGGAGAGACAGTTATTTGCGCTTTTCTTTACAGCTCTCAAATTTATGCTTGCTCTGTTTTTGTCTGGGTGCTAGTGGGAAGGTACAATGTCCAATAAGTTTGTGTTATGCTCTTCACATAGGGTGCTGTGAACTTCATGGTAGGGCCAACAGGAAAGCAAAAACCAGAAGAAAAGCAAAACCACTACATTAAGGATAAATTAAAAAAAAAATTAATTATAGGGATTAATAAATAACAATAATTGCTTTTAAAGCAGATTTCTAGTGGGCAGATGGTTAGAGACAGTTTTTGTCACTCAGAATGATAGTGGTTAATTGAACACAAAAGATAAGGAAATAACAGATGCATTCATAAGTGAATTTGCTTTTCTATTCAGAGACAAGAAAAATGATAGTGACTTTAAGTAGGAGTTGTGTCCTTGGTACAATGGGAAAGGACTTATTCCAAAGACAGCAAGAATAGAAGGAGGTACTGAAGGCATCTCTAAGAGGATGACAGAAAGCAATAACCAGCTACGTCTGTTGAAGTTTTCCGTTTTTGTTGTTTTATCACAGAAAGTCAGATCTCTGTTGATGCAAGAGGATGAAATGTGTTTGTTAATTATGTTTGAATAAGATAACAAACTGTGATCTCAAAGCCATCTGTAAATGTAAATCCAGGTGGCTGAGCAGCAGAATGAAGATTGCAAATAAAGGATCATAAAAATTTGGGGCATTAGAACCACTTTTACGTCTGTCCTGTTCATGAAAAAAAGCACTAAATGCTTTCTATAGTTGTAGGCTTTACCTGGAGCACAGTATTGCTGGGGATTCCCCTTTGCTCTTTGCCTCTTCTTTTTATTGAGAAGAGTAATTTTTTTTTCAGGCTGTGCTGTGAGCAAATTCTCCCCAAAGTGAGCTCTCTTTAGCATAGCCAGGTACATTATTACCCTGATGCGATCTCTTGTGCTTCACCGAAGGTGTCACTTGAGCCCCCTTTGTTTAACATTCCTGTCACTCCCTCTGTGGCACGGAGGCCGCTAGTGTCACATACGCACAAGTGCGGCAGGAGATGAGGCCTTCACACAATCGGTTGTGAAACCCACGAAAAGGATGCTTCATACTCTCTGCTTTCTTCCTCTGACCTAGATTTTAAGCTCTACCTCCCCTCCCCCTTTGCTTTTGGTTTGTTTTACTTATTCCTGGAAATGTGCTGCGATGATGTGCGTTATGGAGGAATGCTTGTCCTTCCAAATCTGAAGTCGATACTCGTTTTCTGCACTGAGCATGTTTTCTCAGTCTTTACCCTTCTCTCTGCTTAAAGACACCAATATGAACTAATTAACATGAGACTTTTCACACTGTGACTTTTCATAAAGCAGAATTAATTTTTTTCTGTACTGAGTGGGCGAATCACATAGAATGGGAAGAGGTACTTCGTGTTCAAAAGATTTTGTTTTTCAGGAATGTTTGTGTACATTTTTTATATGGACGTTAAGTTCAGATTCACATAAAAAAAATCCAAAAATCTTGCATCCAGGTATTCCTAGTGGACAGAAATCATTTCCATACACGTTCAGAACATGGATGCAATTGATTCGCATTTAAGGCATGAATATGTGAAGTATAAGAACGCATCCAAAGTAAGTGTGTGTACACGTTCCTTATGTGGATACAATGTGTATATCTGTTAAAGAATTTCTGTTAAGTGGAGTATGTTACTGCAAACCTTCCTCAGGGTTAGTACTTTAACTGGTAAACAGGTAAAACTAGGTAAAATTGGGTTGCAGGTTACTTAGAGTAGAATAAGGTAGAATTTGGTCTCATTTAATATAAGTTTTTGGTTCTGTAAACCAAAAAATGTTCCTCTATATCATTTCAACACATGCTTTGGAAAATATATCTTCCTTCGTGAATGCTGAGAGGCAATTATATCCAGACATAACTTGCAGGAATCTTGCTCTCTGTGTTGCAGGCATCCACAAAGGTTGTATTACTGCAGCTCTTCCCTGAAACGAGGAGCGTTTAGGACTGTATATGTGTTCATGGTTAATGTTAAATAAACTGTGCTAGAAAGCAGCCTTTAGAGTCAGCTCTGGAGTTTGATATGGAGGAGCTGTATCTCTGTTGGGGACTCCCCATTTTTTTTCTAATACAGCACTATACAACCACAGTAAGGAGCTGTTATGACAGGGTCATGTATATAGCTTTAGTTCTGTGCCAAAAGCAAACAGAACATTGGAGCTAATTACATCATCACATGAAAGGGTTACAGGAAAAGCGTGAAGGTTTTGGTGGAGTAAAGCCCACAGCTTTGAGGGGATTTGATTTTAGCCTCATTTTGGAAAGTCTAGGCTTTCCAACATTTATCATAGTTTCTTGGAGTTATATAAGGTGTTTTTCCCTTCTGAAATGGTTGAATTAATTGATCAACTCGAATTTCAATTTAATTAAGCTTTTGCCTGTGACTTATTCTTTGATGTGTGTAAATATATTCTGTATAACACCAGCTTTTTTTTCATGCTGATTTTGAAGTCCTTTAAAAGTGAGATGGGGATGCTTCTAATTGAAGCATTGGCTCTGTATCTCCAAAGTATGGTGCCCTCTAATTATTTATTACTTCCCTCTAGAGAACTATCAAAGTGACACTGAAATTTCAGAATACATGCTTTATAAAAAAAAAGTTGGAAAGCTATTTGCAAGATTGTTAAGCAATCAGAGCCCTTTAGGATGATTTCTGAATTGGCCATTACAGTATATGAAGTGCACAATGAAGTTAAATTATCATTATTAAAAATTAGCAAGTAAAAATGAGGCAGAAGCATCTATGTAGAGTGTTTCATTGCTGCAGACTCAGAATCTGAAACGCCTGTCACATCTGCAGCTCATTATGACCTGAAATGGAAGAGCCACTGGTACGTCTGCAAGAACAATGTCTAGTGACTGCTGGAGCAAGTGGACATTGCTGGTGCAGAGTGCCAGGAAATCTTTATCCTTGATGTCACATTCCACACGGACTCCTGACAGCTGGCACAAGAAGTCATCATTGCCTTTGCAGCACTTTTGTCTTCATTTGCACTGAAAGGACTGAGAGGCCTCATTAATCTGGAGGAAGGCGTTTTCATGGGCAGCTGGTTGTGTTGCCCACACGCTGCCTGTAGGACAAGGGTCTTGCTTGTGGTGCTTGTCATCAGCAGCTCCATGGCTGTCTGCAGCAGGGAGGCATGGGCAGCACGGAGGGATACCCGTGAGTAGCACTGGGAGGGATGGGTGCAATGAGTCAGTGGGACCTATTCCCTGGGGCTTCCTTCCGGTGTCACAGATGTGGTGGAGGTGGGAGCTTCCACCAGTATAGGTATCGCTCTTCATCATGTGTGGATGGAAAGGCTTGGGGGAGATTCGAGTACTCAAACTCAGTGTAAAGTTCACAGGTCCATCTTTCTCATGCAAACTTATAGGCCCCTCTACTCTGGTTTTCAACTCTGGAACATAAAAATTAGGAAGATCTCGGCTTTAGTACCCACAAAGAGTGTCTTTTCCCCAGCCTTGTTTTCAGGAGCAGAAAAATCATTTTAACAAGTGCTTCCAACAAAATCAAAGCAAACTGCTGTCGGTGTAAGCCAAACACCCAGCACAAGGCAATGAAGCCCAATCACTTACAGTTTGGCAAAGCTGTAAGCAATTGAGAGTGGGTGGGAGGCAGCATCCGGAGCTCTCCTCAGGGAAGGTTTGTGCCAGCCCAGTCCATGGCCTCCTGCAGCCAAGACATGCAGCACTGCTGTGAAAGTTTCCAGTTTTACCTGAGCCACAAAACCCAGGCCTCATCTCTCTTCCCTTTAGTGTGTCACGTGTGAAAGGGCTGTCTACATGATGGAGGTATTCAACCTGTTGCTTGCCAGAGTAGTTTAGGACTCAGCAGTACAGGTGGAGTCAAGCTGAGCTCACCTCCATTCATCCATGCGCATGGAAACAGGAAAATAACGGCTATACAGAACAAAAAATTAACAGCTTGGCTTCAAGGAGCCTACCTGGGCGTGCGGCTGGAGGCAGAGGTGGAGGAGAGGAGGGGGGGCTGTTTTGCAGGGATGGTGCTGGGCAGCAAGCAGGCGGCCCGTGTTTGTAGAAGCTCGCTTGTAGCGAGCACAATGCACACAATTACTGAGGTAAGAGGTGTCGGTGAACAAATGCTTTCACAAACTATTCCTGCTTAATCTGTGCCGATTCGTGAAGTCTCCAGCGGTTTTCTTTGTCCCTTGGGAAAAAGGTGTGTGTAGGGGGGAGAAAGTGTCCGGTTGCCATGGCAACAGAGCAGGGCTGAGGAGAGACGATACTTACCATATTTTCATTTCTGATGCTCTGTTTCAAATGATGTCGGTAATTACACATGTAGTGATTCGCCGTGCAGCGGAGTGTCATCTTTTCAGGACGGTGCATGTCACGCCACATTATGCTGAGCCCCTGTTAGAGCGGGAACACAAACGTATTGACATTTTGGTGGGAATATTGATGGCGAAATTGCAGCAGCGGGAAGGAAAGAGGGCGTGCCAGCAGCCCTGCTCGCCGTTCAGAAACAGAGTAAGATTCAATTAACAAGTTGCCAGTGGAAACCTGGATATAATTATAGCTCTATTATGCTGGCCTTGTTGTTTTCCCATAGAAAATACAGTTTTTAATTAACTTGTGGATTTGGCACCAACACCTATGCGCTCCGTGTCAGGAATGAAGTCGGTGTTTCCCTGCTTGGTGCTGGCACTTTATAACAACGAAAGGTTCTGGTAGCACCCACAGACGTGCCTTTGAGCGGGATGCTCTCAGCGTGGCTCTTCCCAGGCTGGGGAGAAGCAGCTGTAGCTGTTCCCTGTGCGTTGTATTTTGCAGAAAAGACAGCAAAACTTGACATGTTTTGCTTGGTAGAAATATTATTCTTCCTGCAGGGTACCTGAACTGGCAAATCAGCCATGGAGGTGGAGGGAAGTCCGAGTGGGACAGCCCTTCTTTCTAGGGGAGGAGTCGGCTGGAGGTGCCTCTCTCAAGGTGCCCAAGAGGCTGTGTCCGTGTGATTCTTCATGCATCTGCTGGGAGCTGGGTGAAGTACAAAGTCTGGCCAATGTCCTGAACAGGATGGGAAAGGACTGATTCTGCATCATCAGGAAGGGGTAGGGAGGAAGATTTTGCCAACTAGACCTTGCCAAGATACCCACATGTTAAGTCTGTTTGGGTTTTCCTTCTTCCAGCTCTTTGCCTGCCACCTTTCTCAAAGGCAATCCTGAATTACTTAAGGGAAATAAGAATATTTCAGATGTGGCAACCGTACTTCTTTTAAAATGCAACTGCATTATAGAGGCATACACCAGGCACTGCTGTTTTTCTTCTGGCAGTATTGCCTTGAGTGTGGTTCAGTTTTTGAGTGCAGTGCAAAACCAGGAGGGGTTTTCCTACAGAAACACATTTCACAGAATCGCTTGTTTCTAACAGCGACCTGTGTGGGGTGCTCAGGGAATGAGTCTAAAATGGAGCACGTTTTGAAAGCAGTCTTTCCTAATGGTATATTCTGCTAGTTACTGGCAGCCTGCAGCTTGGGAGTTTCCTGAGCCAGGTGTTGTGCATAGTTTGGTGGTCAGTAATGGACTTCTCTCTTAGAAACTTTTTATGTCTCTTTTTGAACCCACATACATTTTTGGCCACTACCACATCCTATAGCATTCAGATTTACAACTGTATTGTTATGTTTTCTGCAAAAAGATAATACCTCTGATATACTTCAGGCCTGTTGACTTGCAGATTTTCCCTGAAAGGACCCTAGTTTTTGTATTATAAGAAGCTGTGAATACTCATTAGCTAATTAACTTCTCCTTATAATGCATGATTTTACCGAGCTCTTTACTCCTCTTTATGCTGCCCAGGCTGAGCCTGTTCTGTGTCTTCTTGCATGGAAGGCTTTCCAAGACTCATCCTGTCCTTCTGAGCCCTTTCTTTAATTTTGCCATGTCCTGTTGTCACTTGGCAGCTCAGTAAACATCAAGTCACTACATATAAATTAATGGAACCATGCAATTATTATGAATTGTGTGACCCTTAGATTGCATTTTTAAGTCAAATCAGAGGAAGCAGATTTATCCATGTATATGCAGTTTGAAACAACGAGTTAACAGATAATGAATGATACTCTAAAGATAGTTACTGAACCATTTCTTCAGTTTTATTTGTGTGGTCAGTACACTACAAAAATGCAACAGCCATAGCACGCTAATGGGTTTAAAAAGCTGACGTGGAACGTAGTGTGTTGAATGTTTCTCCACCTAGGATGCATTGTTTGCTTGATAGAAAGTGTTCTCCCCACGTGTCTTGGAGTAGTTGGTGCTGTTCTACCATCTCTCTGTGAAAGAGATTGCCTCACTAGTAAACAGTAACATGAAAGCTGAGTGGTGACCACGCAGATGACCAGAAGATTCGTGTATCTTTGCAGACTCACAAACAGTTCAGGGTGTGTTTTTTTCCCTTTTGTGATGATAATCAGAAAAAATAACATGCAAAATCTGCACCATGGTCGTTCTAGGCAGGCAGAAGTTGAACCATGATTATGGGATTCCCTGAAACAGCCACAAGTCTTGAATGAGCAGCAAGGATGGCCTGAGGAGGGAAATAAACATGTACACTGGTTTGACCAACCCCCTGGTCCTGTAGCCGGTGGGTAATCAGACCAACCAAGGGATAAAATGCAGTAGGATAAAAAAAAAAATGCAAATTTATTTTCCCTTCTTCAGAATATATCTGGAAGAAGTCTTTGCAAAGTGAACCTTGGCTGCACTGGGCCGTTGTGTTTGATCCTGGCAAAGCTTTGAGATTTCCTATGTACAGACCTGGATGTGCTCTTGGTGGCTCACAGATCAGCCAAGGAAGAAGCGTACTGTGGCGTATTTATACTGGGACTCTGTGTGATCACAGGATGTCACTGGAAGTGCAAAGTGACAATTTCAGGTGTTACTTCTTCTGGTTTCATGTTAGAAGTTGGGGCTTCCCTAAGGGATGCCCCACTTACACAGGAAAGCAGTCATGGACAAAAAAAAGTGAAAAAAGTGTTTTGTTTTGTTTTAATCTTCATATCTGGAAATGAAGAAGAAAACTCAGGCTTTACAAGCAGCCAACAGCCTATGGACTGCATTTTGGCAAACCACCTGGCATGCTTTATTTATGATACTTTTAGCTGTGTTGATTTTTGCTCTCACAGAAAGCAGAGGTGCTGGCAGAGCCCCGAGGTGATTTGCAAGCAGCAGGGTTTGGTTGCCTGGCCTCCGCGGCTCCCCAGGTTTTTCTGAGCCTGGCAAGACTTGCGAGAGTGATGGCAGCGTGCTCCTGAAGCTCTGTTTTCTTAAAGCATGCCATAGCCCTGATGCTGTTTTGATGGGAATGGAGAACTGTGGTGAATGAAATGGGTGTGTGGCCGGGAAGAATGGGTCAGCTTTTTAGTCGCAGAGTGCACAGCAATAAAAAAAAAACCAATGAAACCAAACCCACAGAAAAGAGAAGAGAAAAAGAAAAGGGAAAAGAAACAAACAAAACACAAATAAACAAACAAACAAAAAACCCAAACAAGAACAAAACCAACCAACCAAACAAAAAACCCACCAAAGCAAAATAAAACAAAACAAAAATATTCCTGGTTCTGCTCACTGTGTTGGGGCTAATGCAGTGAAGCAGAGCAAAATACAGAGCTTTTTCACAAACTGTTTTCCACCTGATGGAAACACTTGGGTTATGTTAAACCAAGGAAATCCTGTGTTTCCTTAGCAGCTGTTGCAGTAAAGATGACTGGTCATTTTGCATATATATTTATATTGCTGGAGGTTCTTTTTCATTTTAGTGACTGGCCCTTTATGAATAACATATCTTCTGCTGGTTAAGTGGCTGGCCATTTGACATAATGTTTCCTGAAATCTCACATGAGAAGATATTGCATGGGATGGGCATGACTGTTGTTACATGGGTAGGAAATTTACTGGAACACCAGAAATGGTGAATAAAAATGGCAGCATATAAGAAGCAAGAGAGGTGAATGGAATTAAAGCAAGGTTTGGTATTGAGCACATTTTGGTTTAACACACAGAGGAAATCTGAAAGCAGACCACATGTCCTGACTGAGAGAAGGTGCTAAATGGGGTGATCACAAACACACCAGTAATGGTACAACACTGTACAAAGAAGAATCACAGTGTTTGTCAGAATATGGAAAAGTGAGATGTCTGTAAAACATAGGGGCATTTCATATAAGGGAAATAGATAAAGGAAAATAGAAGCAAGATAGGAGAAAAGAGAGTTTGGTTACAAAAAGAAGGGAGGAGTGGGCCTTGTCTTTTGAGCAGTATCTCTTAAATTAGAGTGGCACCAACAGAGTTTGTGTACATTTTTGTCATAAAACAAGGCCTTTAATCTTGACCTTCCAGTTGGAAACTTTTGTTAAGATCTGAATGCTTGGTGGTCCGGTCCATGCCACCAGTGTGTTGAACAGTTATGAACAAGGCCTGTGCTTTGCTTTGTGCTTCTTCTGAACTTTTAACTTCAGATTACTGAATTTCAGGGCACATGTGTTATGCTTGTTATCCTATTTACGGTGGGCCCAATGATACCATTTGGGCTGGCAGTGGTTTTCAAAGTTTAACTACATTATTATTATTATTATTATTATTATTATTATTATTATTATTATTATTAATATGTGTTATGTATCTTGCTTGAGTGGTTTCTGTTCTCCTAACTGACCCTTTTCTGAGGGCTTTGGAGGCTGAGCAGGTGGCCTGCTACACTCCACTTTAAGAACAAAATAGGATCTACTAGTAAAGTCCATGCTAATTATCTCAATAGCTGAGTGATTCATCCTGGCTGTCCTTATATGACAGAACTACTCTTCTGTGGTGTTTGGGTTTTTGTGGGGTTTTGTTTTGTTGGTTTTTTTTACAGTGAATGACAAAAGGTCAGATTTTCTTGTGATTCCTTGTGTGAGGTCTCTGGCTCTTAGTTTGCATAGGCAGATCAGATGTTACAATGACAAGGAGTACGAAATTTACTTAATTACTGTTGTTCAATTTCAATTTGTCATCTTTTTTCCTATTCATTACTTGTTTAGTTGGTGTATTTTAATGAACCTCAGTGATAGCATAAATGCCTCCGGGGTCATCATGATACAAGAGATATGAACCCTGTATGCAGCAAGGTATGGTATGATTATTTTTCAGTTATGTTATGAGATGGATTTTGTATCCTCAATTAGAACATAGAAGAAGTTAAATTGCATCTATGGATAGATGGAGTTACAGTTCCAGAGGCTGGTATAGTTCTCTAGGAAGCCACTGCAACAATCTACCTAGGAGATGAGCGTTGGTGAGAAGGTTATTTCAGGAAACAAGAGAGATGAATCCCAGGAACTAGGCCAGCTTGGACCTTCTGCTCCAGGGGATTTTTCAAATGTGATAAAATGTCTAGTTTGCAATGACCATCCAGCAATGTACACATAAAAGTGAATAAATTGCTTTGGTCCTTTTTTCCCTTTTCCCTTTTCCTTTTCCTTTTCCTTTTCCTTTCCCTTTCCCTTTCCCTTTTCCTTTCCCTTCCCTTTTTCCTTTTCCTTTCCCTTTCCCTTTCCCTTTCCCTTTCCCTTTCCTCTCCTCTCCTCTCCTCTCCTCTCCTCTCCTCTCCTCTCCTCTCCTCTCCTCTCCTCTCCTCTCCTCTCC
>WTSP01013527.1:20147-36080 GCA_025331215.1 Actenoides lindsayi | reverse complement strand
CTCCTCTCCTCTCCTCTCCTCTCCTCTCCTCTCCTCTCCTCTCCTCTCCTCTCCTCTCCTCTCCTCTCCTCGCCTCTTGCACTCTTTTTTTTTTCTTTTTTTCCTCTCTTGTCCTTCTTTTTTTGTCTTTTCTTTTTTTTTTTTTCCTTTTGAGCATGGGTACTGGTGGTAGGCCAGAAAAGAAGTCAGTAAAGCTCTGTTTAACTCCTGTGGTTTAGATTTGGTTTTGTTTTTGTTTTCCAATGTATTCCCATCTTTCAGGCTGGGAAATATGTCTATATGGACACATATACATGTATAAAAAAAATGTACATATGTCAGCCTAATTTCATTTTTGCAGTTCAGTATTTTTAAGGGAAGGACTCATGATCTCATTCTTTCTGCCTGTCTCTCAACTTTTCTCTCTTGGTTGAAACAGCATTTCTCAAATCATACTACTCTCAAAATCCAGACGTTCTGTACCTCATGTGTGGTGCTGTCAGCTGATCGACATGAAAAGCTCTTGTACAAATCTAGATTTCAGTAAATGTGTATGAACTCCTGGAAAACACTGTACAGTGGAGCGCTGTAAGGTGCTACAAAAATTCTTCAGGACTGTGCAAACTGGAGCAGGAACATAGTGTTAGACTCAGGACAAAGCTGTCTGCACAGTATGTTTTCAGGAAAAAAAAAGAGAAGTTATCAACTAGCTAATTCTCAGATACAGAAATCTGGTAGTTTATTCTTTTGAGAGGTACTTGATGCACATTTTTCTCAAAAATCTGGCTCAGTGACAAAATAGCTTCCCGCTTTTTGTAAGGGGAGCTCAAACAGGTGTAGCGTAAGTCTGTGACAATCTCTCTGAGGCTTTCTCCTAGGAGAGGTTTTGCTTCCCAAAGGTAAACAGTTACACTGGGGCGACTTTGGAGGTTCCTGTAATCCCTCACTTCGCTCAAGCAATGCTGGCAGTCAGGAGCAGACCTCCGGTGTGGTTCTGGTTCTGAACAACAACTGACTCTGCTGCAGCGATCAGTTTTGATGTATTTCATGTAAGCAGTCAGCTGCTGAAAAACATGCTTTTGTTTTCCATATCCCACAATGAAAGAGAAATTGACTTTCTGTCCTCATTTTTGTTTTCCTTTCCACAGTTGTGGATTTGTGTTTTGTCCGCAGGCCAAGTCTGCGTGGTTCTTGGCAGGCTGCTCGGACATTTTTCTACTGAGTTTTTATCAGAGCATCTTAGTCTGGGTAAATACATGAAATAAGCAGAAAGGCTCGATAAAGAGAAACCTGTACCACAGCCTTGCAGTCTTTAATTGACACTATGTGCATGTAAGTGATAGGCAATAGGCAAGCCACAGATGCAGCATGTTTCCTTTTGATGCCGTATTGCTTTTTTGCGCTGCGGTGACATTAATAAATTGATGCAGGCAAGCATTTTAGATTTCATTACCGTCTGAAACGCCTTTACTTTTTGGCTTGCCCCAATTCATTTATGAGGCATCATCATGCTGAAATTAGAAAGAGACTAAGCTGTACGTTGCTGCTGAGAATTATTGGATTATTCAATTAGTGTGAATGGAGCTCAAGAAATATAAATATTCAATAAATATTCAAGGAAAAATCCCCAGATAACCTAGCTACATAACGGCGATGTGTTCAGGGATGGATACAGTCCAAATGTAAGGTCATGGGGATGAGGGGAAGGAGTGGCTGCAGGACTGTGAGTATGAGTGCAGAGCGTTGTGTGTGGCATTACTTGGAGTCATTAACACTCCCCTGGTACCTCTGGTAAACTGTCAACTTGATGTGATAGAGGACAGGAAAGTGGTCTGTGAGCCTTTCCAGTCTGAGATCCCCCAAGTTTACAGGGGGTGCTGCTGGCTGCAAGGTGGTGTTCCCAGCCAGCCAGGCCTGAGAGTCAGGAAAATTCTTTTAAGACTACGCTGCCATCTTTGTCACCTGCCAGCTCTGGGAAGTGGAAAAATATGGCATGTGGCTGAGCCTGAGACCTTCAGTGATGCTTCTCTCTAGAAAATGCTTGGGTTTTTTTTCACTGAATGGCTTTAAGCAGGAGCTAGTCATGTTTTCTATGCCAAACTGAGCTCTAGGTTACCTGAAACTGAGTATCTAAATTATTTATATTACGAGGCCTCCACTGGCATCAGGCATGGGATTAGGCTGTTTTGTCCATGTGAAGGTTGGAGTCACTGGTTTGAGCCAAACATGGCCTTATTAGGATTACACCTCTGCTTGCACTTCAGACTTTTCCCATCCTTGTCCCAGGAAACCTATGCTTGTTTTATTTCAACCATAGCTCCTTCATAATAACAAAACATTCCTATTTGGTGAAGAATTTTATATAACAGCGAATTGCATAACAGCAAATACTCTGGATGGTGAAAATTTACCTTCTGTTGCCTGCTAGACTGTGCAGGAGAAGGTAAGACAGTCTACAACAAAATAACTACTACAAAAACCAAAGCACGAATCCATTAATTTTAACGATAATGCTGCCGTTTTATTCCCAGCTTAAGTGAATATAAATGTAACTTACTCAAGAGTCTCTGGCAAAAACCATCTGTGCAGGTTTTTCTAATCACATCTGTCCTTAAACTAGTTGTGCATTTTAAGAAGAAGCAGCAGCAGCAGCTGACCTACAGCTGACTCCCAGCAACTTTTCCCCAGCAGCACCACTAACAACAAGGAGCGGCTGACAGCTCTGCCATGGTTATTTGGGATGCTGGTACCATGGCAGACCTTCCTCTTTTACCACTAACATGGCTTTCCATGTTCATTATCAGCAGGCAGCTTAGCAGGATGGTTAGGATTTGGTGCTTTGAGCAGGGAAATTGTGAGATGAGCTAATTCTTTATAAGGCTACTTACCCCTTTGCTGTTATTTGCAGTGCCGTAATTAATAGGGCAACAGTACTTGCTCCAAGAAGTTGACAGAATGAAACAAAACCCCCATTGTCTCAGCAGTGATGAAGGTAATTAAAAGAGAACAGGGCTGCGAGGTTCCATACGATGTAAATCATTATCTTCGGGCTTTTCTTCCACCTCAGACTTTTTTCCTCAAATGAAGTCGACGTGTATTTCTGCTCTGTAAATTTAGTTCGCAACTCAGTGATGGGTTTTTTTGTTCATCGAGGGACGCAGAAGGTTCTTGTTACGGTCACTGATTTTCCAAGAAATCTTAATAATATGCAGACATCTAGATTCATTTAGTGGCACAGAAGGAAAAAGCCGATTTCATCTCTTGCTTCTTTATTCGTGATGGATCTATGTTTTTGTTCTAAAAAAAAAATATAAAATGCACCCAGGGAACAGATCCTTAGGGAAATCACCGGAAACAGTTGCATGTTGAATTTATGGATCCAAATATGTTATCCTTGGCCCTGCTTGAAATGCTCCAGTGGGATCTCTACATGAATAGCTCCAAAGATAATCATATTGATGAAGTTAAAGTCATATGGAAAATTGGCTGATGTAATTATTCATTAAAAACTGTTAAAGCTGCTATGAGCATTGAGTCCCAAGTCACGCTAGCAGCTGCAAGACAAAGCAGGAGACGCTGTAGTTTTGAGAGGTACTGTCCAAAGGGTGTTTATCTGACTGAAAATAACGTAAGTCAAAGTTGTTGTCAGCATCTTCTGAAGGATCTTGAAGTGAGACTACTCATGTTTATTGTTATAATTATTACTAAACTTGACCCAGACAGATAGAGATCATTAAACACATTTTTAATGTTGCCCCCACCCTCAGGTACTTGAAAGCCAAGGTCAGAGGCCAGCCAGATAGCTGATTATTTCATCTCACTCCCTGCTGCACACGGGGTGTATTAGAGCGGCACTAATGTTTGTGCTAAGATTAGTAGCAAGCCATTTTTAATCTTAACTTGCAGTTGGACACGTCTGACCTATAAAGGGTAGGTGATGAAAAGTGATGTTAGATTTAGTGGCTTTCCTCTGCAAGAGTGGAGATTGTCAATTCCCGAGCATTTCAAAACTGTTTCTTCTCTACTGGGAGCGATGACTGAAGGCAGCAACTAAAGCCTACAAAAATGCAAACTGACTTGCAAACACTTGTCAGCAACCAGGCAATTCCCAGCCTTGGAAGCGAGCACATTAAAGGAGGACGTATCCCCATTTATCCAGGGCAAGGAGGCAGCTCTCTGTGCTTGTGAGGATCAAGTCCATCAGGGCCGTTCAATTCTGATGTCAAATGTGACTTGTAAGACATGGCTTACTGAATCTGCACGTCTGTGGAGAAACTTTGGAGAAGAAGTGTTTTCTAGTTTTCTTTCATACCACTAACTGTTTGGTTTCTTTTCAAATAATGACAAAAAATAACATATTTGAAGCCAATGAGATCTTTTGATGAACACTTGCTTTTTTTTCTCCTGAGCTCCTGGGTCCTGCATCTGACATTCAAGCGAAAGTGCAGAAGGTATGTTTGGATGTGATTGATTAACAGGAGTCCTGTTACATCTGACAGTTACAGATAGATACAAATCTTCAGGTACATTGCCATAAAATCTCATGATCTGGCTTCTTTTCCAAAATATATCAACGTGAAATGCATGATAAGATTTCATCCTATCACTTATTTAATGGCATCACTTGAGAGCAGGGAAATGTTTCTCAGTGTGCTACTGGGACTGAGCAGTTTGTCAATAATACATCATCTCTTTAGCTGATTCTTGCAGTAATCTTGACCTTGTAATGCTCTGATTTTAGGGTAGCTTCAAGCTTCACAGCCCAGGCCTCTCTGTGCTGCTTCTGTTTGTGCAGATGCACCTTCCACATGTATTCACAAGCCTGCACAAGTGTCATCGAGTGGTTTCCACAGGAAGCCTCTTTAATTGTCAGCGTCTCACATGGTGTCACCTACTAAAACACAGTTTCCTGTCAAATACCTTTGTCATTTTTAAAGCCTGAATATTGAACCAAATTCTTAGCACAGCTCATATATGATACTGGTTCTCATGTGAGGATGCTGTCTGCAGGTAAACCCCTTCTGGGCAAGAAATTACAGAGCATGTGGTGCAGGGAAAGGTCAAACTCATTTGCAGGGAGTTGTGTTTAACTGTGCGGTGCAGAAGTGAGCTTCATTACTTGTAATTAATCCTCAAGGTTTCTGAATGTCAGTTTACAGAGATAGCCATGAAGGTAGTCCATGGAAGATAATGAATATTTGTTATTCCTGACTTTGAAAAGACTGTGGATAGCAATGTTTATAGTCCTTTTTACTGGGAGAGTCTATGAGGAAATTCCCTAATTAAATCATCAGTACTGTTGTCTCTGTCTTAAACTGTTGTTTTGTGGTAATCACTGTCCTTTTACAACAGAAGGTTATGGGATGATATGGTGGCAGACACATCTTGATGTTCTGACACACTGGCACATTTTTTACACTTTCACAGAAAAAGTCTTTCAGGGAAAGGTTAATGCAGTTATTGAGCAGGTTAACGCGCTGTCCTTCCCTGAGGGCTTTGCATTGATATGGGCAGGCAGGGTTTCCTCTGTAGTATTTTTATCTCAAAACTATTAAGCTGCTCAGAGAGACTGAATGAAATCTAAAAATACATACATTTTATTGATAGCAAAAATTTCTCTTAGAAAATATAGGCCAAATTCTCCACAGTAGTCGTCACAAAGGTGGAACAGCTAATTGTAGCTGAAAGTAGAAGATATTCTCAATTCTCTGAATTTCATCTTGGGCTCAGATTAGTTTTTGGCTACCTGTTTGGATGGGGGACTCTGTATGCAGTCTTACCATTCTTTATCTGCATTATATTTCAGACTGGACTGGAAGTAGATTAAAGAAGAGTGATTTTCTTGCTCTTTAGATCTGATATCAAACTGAAGACATAATCCTATTTTGTGGTTTGAGGTTGATGTGAAGCTTTTTTTCATCTATTTTATGTGAACGCAGCAGCTTAAAAATATTTGTGAAAACTGATTTTTGTGCAATTTTAGGGTCTCCAAACTGAGAGACCATTTAGTACCTTGTACAAAATTTGACCTTCTAGCATCCAACTCTCATTTATTTCTTTTCTGCTATGTCCTATAGGAAAAACAAGTACACAAAAGCCTTCTTTGCATTCTAGAAATGTTAGAAAATGTTTCTAGATTAATGCAGATACTTACTGGTCTGTAGCCAGTTCTTAAGAGGCAGATTTTTCTGGGTTTGAATCACAAGTTTCTCTCCTTAGAGTGACTCTAAATTACTGTGGACAAGGAGAAAAGGAGTAAGTGAGTTTAGGGAAAACACTTCTGTTACTGAAAGGGCTTTTTGAATATGAGTATGTCCTATTTGATATAACACCACTGTTTTATATTGTATTGGTTTATGAACTAGGGTCAAACTTCGTGGCTGTGAGTTAGAAAATTAACAGCCTGGATTTTAGTGCGATCCTTCTGGCAAGCGTTCAGTGATCCAGTGAAAAAAATTAATCTTTTTTTTCTACCTCAGTGGTTTGGCCATCATAAGCAATGTCATTAATTATAGACACTTGAAGTAGCGGCTCTCTGACTTCTGCGACCTAGTACTCACATTGTCTAAAGTGCTGCATTTGCCACCTTCATGGTACTAATTAGTCTGTTTATAATGAGCCTCCACTCCAATACTGTAATCCTCATCCGTCCACACACCTGGCAGCGGCTTGGGTACCTCAGTGGCAAACACAAAGTCAAGGAGCTGTGTTCTCTGCTGTACGGAAATCGGTGATGAAAAGCCACCTCTCTCTAATTCTATCCAAAATGTACTGGTGCTTTATCGCTACCCTTTCTTTAGGGATAATACAAACGTTATGGGTTACAAATATTAGAGAGTTGATGCAGAGGTTTTAAGAAGCAAGGAATAATAGTTCTGAGCAATCGAAGAAAGAAAGGGGTAGGTGGGGATTTTAGCATATGTCTTCCTAACAGCTAGCGGATGGTCTTTAAGAAGCAGTTGTTTTAAGAAGCAGCATAAAAAGAAGGTTTCAGTTTTCAAGGCTTGCTGTGAAGTTTGCTTTCAGAGCCGTACATCAGCCATAGGTGACTGAGTGTGCAGACTTGTAATTTCTGTAGGGAAGTGATGCTTGGCAGCCTGCGGGAGCTTCTTGTTTGCCCAAATGTAATTATACTTTGACACCTAAAAGCTGACAAGCCAAAACGTCATGTTGTCATACAAGGGAGATGGTGGGAAAGGTGCATGGTGGAAAGTGACTGAAAAGCAAAGGACGGAGAAGAAACAAAGCTTGACGTGCAGTGTGCTGGAGTACTTCCACCCAGTAGTACCACTTGGGTTTTGACAGTCCCCATTACAGGATGGACTGTCTTGCAGTGAATTCAGCATCACCTAAGTGAGGTGGAGCAGAGGTGGAGCAGAGGTGGGCGGAGCGTTTGGGATGAAGAGCCAGAACTGAACTTATGGGGTCTCTCGGTGCGTTGACATGTGCTGTTGTCTCTCCTCTGTGCTGTGGTGGTGTGTGTTAGTCAGATCCACAGGGATAGCTGGTCTGATCCCACTCACCACCAGCCTTCCTCCTCCACTCCTGCCTCCTCTCAAAGTTTGCTTTCAGTGGGTTTGGAACAGTGATGTAAATTCCCACCTGAATTATGTCTAATCTGAAGATTAGAGGCATAAGACCTGAAGCTTGTTCTGCTTCAGAGTCTTGAGCATTTTTATGCTCATCCTGCCACATTGCTGCTAGGTAGGGTGTCCAGATCACCCCCCTGTGTGTTGCCCTCACTGCTTTTTCTCCCTTTCCTTTCCCCCTCCCGCTGGCATTGCCCCAGCTGCACACGGGAGTGAAACCAAAGAAAAAATAATTATATTTCACATAGGGTTCATTTTCAACTGGGTTAGTTCCGTGATCCAGCTCGCTGCACAGCATCCAAATATTCACGCTGGCAGGAGCAGACGGGAGAGGAACGATCAGCTGCAGGTGGTGAGGAGGGCCAGAGCATCCTTTTCAGCAGTGGCACTGGTTTACACTGGCTTTATGCATTTCCATCTCGGCATGTTAGATAAAACTGCCTGAGGAGATGGGTTTGTCATTAAGATGTTGCACTAAGGTGGGGCAGCTGAGGCATGGAGGTTGCAGCCACCCGCAAAAGACTGGCACCATCCTAGCCCACATCACCAAGCATTGCCAGAAATCATGTTTCTTCCAGAATTTTTTTTGGAGCACTAGAAGAGGTAGATAAATTTTTATTCTCAAGGATTTTTAAAAGAAGCTGGGCTTGGGGGAAACTTCTCTGAATAAAGTCCTGTCACTTTTCAAATTCTTTTTAGAATTTTTCAAATTCATATTAAAAAGAGTACCTGAGAGTTCCTCTAATAAGAACTTCTATATATATTTAATACTAGGTTATTATTCCTGCTTTTGTGCTCTTACACTGTGGAAATTACTTTTTACTTTGTGTCACCTTTTATAAGAAATTCTATTTTTTCTTACATTTTTGTGAAATGATTCACAGTATCACAGATTCATAGAATGGTTTGGGTTGGAAGGTACCCTAAAGATCATCTAACTCCAACCCCTCTTCCATGGGCAGGGACAACTTCCCCACTAGACCAGGTTGCTCAAAGCCCCATCCAACCTGGGCTTGAACACTTCCAGAGATGGGGCATCCACAGCTTCTCTGGGCAGAACTCAGTTGTTCTCAAATTGTATAGTTCTCTGGGGACTTTTTGAGTGTTTAAAAGATGAGCTTGCTGTCAGCCTCCATACCTCTGCCTTTCTATTTGAAGAAAGTATTGACATCTTAACGTCTAAGCTCAGGTGTAGGAATGCATTTACACAAATTTCATACAAAGCTTGTTAGTGTATACTGGATATGTAACAGTAATAACGTTTTTCCTAGGTAAATAATATGTAAATGGCATGGCTTGCAAAGCACAGACTTTGGGGAGTTTCTTAATGAACATTTATAATACTTAGTTATTGAGATTTGCTTATTAATCCTGGCAAAGATGTGGTGTTTTTCATTTAGCATTAGGGATGCTGTACACATAGGCGGTGTGCCTGAAGGGAGTGCCTGCACCCAGGGCTCTGAGATGTGGGCTACCCCCAAGCATTCACTGGTTTTGACTGGGTGCCAGCCCCAGCACTGGTGAATGAGCTCCCTGGGACATGTGGGGGACAGTGGAGGGCTTGCTGAGATCCCACTGGCCACTGAACTGGGAATGTGTTTACTCGGTGGTTGGTGGGGCAGAGAGCTGGGATGAGCTTGTGGCAGGACTTGGTGAATGGGGCTGCAGGGGAAGGGGGACCCTACTGGGGAAGGCATCTGCTGGCCACCTCAGATTGCTTCAAACACATGGGTTCTCTTTGCAATTCCTCCTACAATCTCTGTGTGTGATATCTCCTCATGGATTTGTGGACATACATATCTTAAGGCCCGACTAGCTTCACAGAAACTTTCTAACTTATTATTTCCTCAGGCAGTGGCACATTAATGCAAAGTGCATGCGTGGAAACGCAAAAGGCTCCTGCCCTACCTGGGTGCCTGGCAGTCAAGTTAGGCGAGCGTGAAGTCGTTAACACATAACTGCGTTTGATCGGGCTCACCATGTAACCGAACACTCTTGTGGTTAAGGGATGTAAAGAACTTGTTGGCTTGCAAGCGCTCGCTGGTGTGGCAGTTCTGGATGAATGCAATGCCTCGTGCAGGTGGGGCTGGTCCCTCAGACAGGGGCATTTGGTATCAGAGGCAGCAGAAACTACCTTGCTCTCCCTGAGCTGTTTACCTGGAGAAAATCTCCTTTCCACCCACATCCACCTTGACAGTTTTTCACTAGGTCTGGTGGCTGTTTCAGATATATCCTGCTTTTTCTCATAGGTGAGTTTGAAGCTGACCTTTTGCTGTGAATACACTTTGTTTATGTACTTGAAAAAAAGTCATAGAAATAAAAAGTCTTCGTGAAGTTTTGTCTTGGCACTTGCTCTAGGAGTAGCCTTGTTTGAGGCAAATCCTGCAAAGGGTTTTGCAAAGGTCTGAAGAATGAAAACTACTTCATGAATGTTTTCCTCATTTGAAAGAATATTTCTCTTTTGTTACAACTCTGTGACTTGGCCTGAAAACTCCAAATTTATTTGGCTCTGTTGGTCTTGGCTCTTGTGTGTGTCTTCTGCTTATCTTGGAGAATTAATGAATTAAAGGCAATTCCTTATTAAAGCAGCTGCACAGCACTGATGTTGCAGAGACCCTCGCGGCCGTGGTGCTGGCCTTAACGTGTGGGGAGGCAGACAGAGCCTATGCCGGGATTGCAGGGGCAGGAGTGGGGCATGGGGAAGCCACACCAAGGCCAGTGAGGACCATTCCCCAACATCCATCACTGTTTCCCCCACTGCACCTCCTTTTTCATCATCCTTCCTCTGGTTAACGCCCCACTCTGCTCCGTGGCAGAAAAATGTGTGTGCTGTTTTCCCAGAGACACTAGTAAAATGTATTGCACCTCTCTATGAATTCTGCCCGTCTCATATCTTTAGATGGTCATGGTTACAACAGAAGTGCTACTACTCAAAGTAAGCACTTAATCCACCTGGAAGACTTGCATTGCATCCGATGAGATTTCTCAGCAAAGCGAAATGCTTTTACCTAGGAAAAGGTCTTGGTATGTTAAATATGAATTTCTAGTGTTGAATTCTTCTTTCTCATCTGAATTTAGGCTTGCTGTTAGATGCTTCTGTGTCTTTTCCCACTAGGTTAAAGCCCGCTTTGTGACTAGAAACCTCTTTCCTCTGTAGAACTTCCGTGTTGCTAATGAGTCACCTCTGAGCTCTCTTGGGTAAATAAGAAAGTCTTTTGGTATTGCTTCATTTCTTCAGCCTCAGATAAATTGTGTAGCATTTTCTTGAATCCAGTCCTGCTCTAATGTGTCAGTATTTTCCCATGATGGACAGGCAGCCGTGAGGATGAGGCACAGTGCTCCCCTGATGTCTTCACCTCTGCCATTTTCCTTAGTCTTTGCCAGTATGCCTGAGATTTTTCAGCTGGCTGCATGGGTTTAATGTGATTCAGAGGAACCCCCCTTATCAGGTGACTCATGACAACCTAAGTAATTGACACATTCACACACGTGTTTATCCCTCGTCCTCTGATTTTTGCCCTTCTCAAACCATTGCCAAAAATTGATCGGTGTTTCTTTCAGATCGCTGATGAATAGACAGCGTAGTTTTGTGTCAGTAACCAGGTCCCTGTAGGCCCCATTAAAAAAGCTACTGTCGGCTGATGAATCCCATTTATGATTGGAGGGGTTTCATTCCCGTGTATGAACTCACTGTCAGGTGCTTCTTCATCGATTTCGCATCGCTTGCATTGATTTTGTGTAAGTGCTTTTTAAAAAGTCAAGCTGCGAGCTGCACGTGGCTGGGTACTACATGGAAGGCTGTCCTGGGACTGTAGATGGCTTCTGCCCATCAAACTCAGGGATCTGCCAAAACAGCAGCCTTTGCTTGACCAGACCTGTTTCCTGTAAAGCCGTGTTGGTTAGAGTTAATTATGCTATTGTCTTCTCATTTAAAGTATAACTTGGACTGCTGTGTTTAGAATTTAAGGGGAGTCTGTTTCGTTTGTTTTACATAATGTGTAGGATCCTGAGTCCAGCCTGCAGTTTATAATCTATAGGAAATATGATTTATTTGTTTCCTACAAGCTTTCATCCATACATTTGGGAGTGCGTGGACCGATGAGCTGTGATTTATCAGCTGAGCCATTCCTGAGTGTCTGCCTTTTCTTTATTTCTCAATTCATGTCCTGCAAACAAAATGACATGACATATTAGGGGTTTTTAAAGGATGTTTCTGTGCTTTCTTTCCCCTTAGTTCTCTCTTCTGTCTTCTGTCTACTAGAGAGCTTGACAGACTGTTTTAGCATTACTGATTGCAGTAAAACACTAACCAAAATTCATCCATGAAATATAACTATAGTGCTAATTTCAAAAGCTTTAACAAAAGGCATCCCATCTGGAGCGTCTAAAGCTCTCGTATGGTTTGTTTTAGAGTGTGAAAATTGAAACACTCCATTCTGAGAACCCAGAAGTAAAATTGGGTTTGATGTATATTGTATTCAACAGTTGATTTCCAACATGCTTTTTTTTTGCTTTTTTTTTTTAGTTAGCATTATAATTCATAAAAAATTGAGGATGCCATTCCATTGCTTACAATCTTCATTTTTTTGTTACCTTCTTTATGCTGTATTAAACCTTGAATGAAACCAAAATTTATGTGGTGACAGTAAGCAGCTCTGGGTTTGCTACTCCTCCAGACTATTTTATTTTATCGATTGAGACATTTATTATTTCCATTTCTTTGTCTAATTACATCATTACCAATGACATGTTCAGTTTAACAGACTAATAAAGTGCATTTCTGTGGCACTTTCTATCCATTGATCTGCAAGTACTTTCCTGATATTCCCTGCAGACAGAGGAGAGACATTGTTATCCTGATCCTAGTAAAGGTGAAAATTAGCCACAGATAGCATACGTATGGGACTGAGAAGCAGAGGAAAGTGGTTCCTTGCCCTTACTTTTACCTTACTTCCAAGTTTGTGACCTAGCCAGAGCAGTACAGAACTCACATGCATAGGAGGTGAGCTGGAGAAACAAAGCTGTCACCAGCTAGCCAGTCCAGGGTTTCCAAAGGCTTCAGTCTCATCAGAAAGTTGTTCTGCAGGGTCTGCTGATCAATCTGGAAAACTTTCTTGTACTGAGAAGCCTCACAGTCCAGCTGTTAGATCAGATTTGTGATCCCTCCTGGCTCTTGCCCAACAATTTGGGATTCTCACATTGAGCAGCCCATAGGCGTTGCTATCAGCATCTGCTGAAGATTAAAGGATGGGTGAGAAAGGCACTGGGGAGCTGCTGAAAACAGATCTCTGTGTCATTATATAACTTCCATCACTCTCATGTCAGTTATTTGTGTCAGGGTTGGGGTTTTTTTGGTTGTTTTTTTTTTGGCACAGCAGATAATTAAAATGTTGACATTTCTGTGGCTTTATTAAGTCCACTGTCATGTATTTCAACTGGAAGGAGTAACTTCCTGGGCCAAGATGAATCGAGGAGATTGCTGCAGGCTGAAATGGTGTTTTAGTAGTTGAGCGGTGTGGTTTTGTGCCTTGAGTTGGCAGTAAAACATAGTAAAAAGAACAATTTTATGTTTGAAGTGTTCCAAGTTTGTATTCGTGAAGTTTGGAGAACAGGAAATTTGACAAAGCAAGCTGTGGGTGCATTAAGATGGTGTCTGCCCTTCTGTCCCCAAGTTTACAGGGACTGTTTGGGGAAACAGACTGTGCAGACGGGGCAGTCAGTGCCATTTAGCAGAGAAGACCCTGACACCCCAAATTCAGGTGACAGCAAAGAACCTGCATAATGAAGCAATTAAATAGTTGCAGATCTTTGTTGAACTCGTGATAGCAAAGTGCTCCACCAGCCCGGGACATGAATGCTGTGATTCCATCCTCCCAGAACAGTGAAATGCAGCTGTGAACCTGATGGCAACGTGGTGCTTCGTGCCTGAGAGGAAGACTGCGTTTTGGGAGGGACACTTGGCAGTGCGAAACAACCTCAAAGTTAATTTTTTGGGGTGCTACATGCTTGCAATGAATGAGTTTTCTTGAAAGCTTCTGGCTTAAGATGGGGGACTGTGGAGGATGTATTTGGGCAGTGTGGCTTGTGCCAGGACTAATGAAGGTAAGCGACAGTGAGGCACCAGCATTTTCCTGCAGCCAGTGCTGCTGAGACTCAGTGTCTGTGCAAAGTTCCACTGTCTCTCTCCCGTGCCTTACTGTGACCCAGAAGCAGAGGGAAGACACCTGTGATGTGAGAAATATAGCATTGTATGAGTACAGAAATACTTTTGCCAGCTCCGTGCCTTTCCCCGCTGAGCTCTGTGGTTTTGTTTTGCTACGCACGTGGCTGCGTGCCCTTTCTCCCTGCAGAAGCATCCTCCCCAGGGGTGCTTGCTGGAAGTGTTTTGCAGTATCTTAGGGACACCCTTGATTTTGAATGTGGTGGAAATTAGCAGATAGCACAGGAAGCTGAGAAGGATTTTCTCTGAGCGTGCTGTGCTGACTAGTTTACTCGTCCAGATTCTTCTTTGCTACTGAAAAAAAAAGGGAAACAGCAAGTATGTTTCTGTGTAGGTTAATACCTCTCATTCTAAAATAAGGAAAGTGTAAGGAAGATTTGCATCAACAGAAAATCCTCTTGAGCAGGTCTGCTTTTTAAAACATTAAAAGCACTTTATATGATTTCCCCTTAAAATCAAGTAACTCATTCGTTCCATGCAGAATTTCAAGGTATTTCATCTTGGACAATATCAATGGAGGTGTGCCCAAAGAAGAGATGACTTGCAGTGTCATCTGCATTGCTGTCTGTCTTAAGTGGACATCCTGAAGAGAATACCATTTTTGTGTTAAGGATGGTCGCTCCCACTTAATAACATGGTGTTTTTGTAAGTGATTTCAGTGTTTTTTGTGTTTTCTGCAAATACAGCAATGTTGTTAATGCCAGTCTTGCTGAAGGAAGAAACTGATACTACTCATTTACGCAAGGGTGAGTCTCCTCTCCTCGCTTCTCTGTCACCAGAAGTAGAAGAGTATAAGGTACCACTTGGAAGAGTTTTAAATGCAAACTTTTCTGTGGTTTAAAAAGGTGGGAGATTTCAGAATGATAGCTTTCCATCTGTGGATATCAATGAATGGATAGCACTGAATTTTTTTTTCTAGAAGCTGACACAGAAAAGAAGTTGAGGGGAAGGAAGGTCAGTGATTAGAGAGGAATGCATTGACCCCTATTCCAGACCTAAGTGAAAAAATATGAGAAATACCCCCTAAACTGCCAAAACCACCTGTGGCTAAGTGGTGGCTATGGTAGTTAAGCTGTCATTCATGAAACCTGAGGAAAGGCAGAGGGATGACTGTTTACTTTAAACATCTTGGGGAAAAAGAGGATTTCCATGACAACACAGAGCTCAGTGCTAGCACTATATGATAACAACAAAAAAAAGTCTCTTTTAAGATATCTTGCTGAGTCTCCTGACTAGAGCTCCCCTGTCACTTACAGACTTTAGTTTAGGATGTTGAGCAGGGCAGGTGTGGAAGGAGTTAGGAGGAAATGTTCAAACTGGTGGGAATGCCCTACAGCATCAGTACCTTGCCTTTCTGGTTAACTGCTAGTGCAGGAGGATGAAGAATTTTTGCCAGTGATTTACTGTCTGACGTGGGCATGTCTGTTCCAAAATTTGCCCCTCTGCAGAACGTGTTAAACCCTTGCTTTCCAGAGATGTTGTGACATTTGTGTCCCACAATTTTTAAGTTCTTAGATTACAGACACTCTGCAAACTGACGACTGTTTTTAAAAGTAGTTTCCAGCCATGCTTGTAGAAAGGTTTTGAAGATATTATAGCTATGTATTTTGGGAAATAATGCTGAAATAGGCAAGAAAGTCAGAATCCACACAGTGCAAAGTACTCTGGTGCACATTCTCCGTCCTCTGTTATCCTACCCATTGGCTGTATGGGAGCAGTTCTTTTATAGGAATAGTTACAATAGCCTGACTTATGATGTATAATTTAATTTTCCTCTGACAAAGTTAATTATCAGGTTGGGAAGTTTGGAACATTTATATGTTTTGGAGTACCAATAAGAATAAGCCAATAAGCTGTTACTAATCAAGGTGTGAGTGCTTTGCTGCCCATGTTTTTGCACACTGTTGCCAGCCCCCAAAGTGAAGGAGTTAGGGAGAGAAATCTGTGTGACACCTTGATGAACATCTCTCATTCCTGCATTGATTACAGGAGATGTAGTGAGAACTGGAGATTTCAGACTTTGAAATGACTAGTATGTGTGTGGGCAGACTTGCTCCATGCACAGGGCACCTCCTTCCTTCCTTCCTTCCTTCCTTCCTTCCTTCCTTCCTTCCTTCCTTCCTTCCTTCCTTCCTTCCTTCCTTC
>WTSP01013527.1:0-20037 GCA_025331215.1 Actenoides lindsayi | reverse complement strand
TCCCTTCCTCCCTTCCTCCCTTCCTCCCTTCCTCCCTTCCTCCCTTCCTCCCTTCCTCCCTTCCTCCCTTCCTCCTTTCCTCCCTTCCTCCCTTCCTCCCTTCCTCCCTTCCTTCTACTGTTCCACCACCTTCACATCAGTGCTAGTGAGATGGAGACTGTTAATCTGGGTCAAATACACCGCAGAGCTGCTGATCTGTAACACATTTAACCATCATCAAACCATTTCCATGTTTGGACAACCAAATAGTAAAAATGTTGTCAGTTGCCAATTTTTTTTGTCTGCCATTTGTTTTAGTCTCCTTGTTCTCATGGAAGGATTTCCTGGAGGGTGAAGGGTGATTTTACTTTTGCAGGCAGTTGCAGGGCTGTGTAGCCCCTCTCCTCCCTTTCTGCCTGTCAGGTGACTGCTGCATCTGACCCTGTCCTCCACTCTCTCCTTCTCCTCCGCTCTCTCCTTCTCCTTTTTTTTCCTCCCCTTTCCTATCTGCTACTTTATTTTAATAGTCTGGTGTAACTAGCCAAGACCAGCAACGTGACTGTAATACAAAGACAAATTAAAAGCAGTGCTTTCAGCTTTCTGCTAGCGAAGTTTGCCAGGTCTTGCTGAGACCGATAAGGCCACATTAACTCTATTAAAAGCATTTGCCAAATACGACTTTGCAAGAGACAAAGGTGCCCAAGGAGAGGTAGAAATTTCTTTCATAAGGATTCTTCTTCCCTTTATGCTTTAACTTAAATTTCAAAAACAACTTAAAGTCATCTACAATTCTTTTATTTATTCCCCAAAAGAAATTCGATATCCTTAAATACCATTTGAAATGTGATACATGTATGGATATATGGTTTCTCCTTTAAAAACAGTGATTTAAAAAAGAAGATATTGAGGATTTTTTAACATGTACAGGTTCTAATTATTTTATGTGGCTTTCATTTGTAAATTTGTTAAAAGCTTTGCGTGTGTGTGCATTGCTTGTTTTGTAGAAAGAAGTAAGGAGAGCTTGATATAAAATCCCAAACTGCAATTAATAGCATACTTATTCATTCTATAGTTCTCTGACTGAGAGCAAGCAACTGGGAAAAAAATGGCTTAAATCAATGCAGAGCAATCCTTTCTTGCCCAAAAAGAAACAAAAACCCCCATGCATCTTGTTCCACTGTTTTCTTTTTCTCTGTGTCACATTTCATCTTCAAACTCTGCAATAAAAGCAAATGAGATAAAAGCCTGGGTTAGAAAACCAAAGAGGAAGGGTGAACCCACTGCATTTTTACTCAGTTGAAGATAATTATACCACTAACCCAAGATGTGAGAGGCTCAATTCCCTTCACTGCCTGGGGGAACTTGAACCCTTTTCCAGGAACAGTCCCTATAAACGTGAAGGGAAGTGGCTGATCCCAGAATACTCTTTTTGCTTTGCCAATGGTGCTCCCACTTTGCACAGCTTACTTAAATATTCATTAAATGAGGAAAAAAGTGAGCTCTCTGCAGTGGAGCTGGATGTAGAGCAGTGCCCAGAGAGCTTTTGGTCCTCAGCTCATCAACCCACTGCTAACCAGCTACTACCAGTGCACAAGGGCTGTAGCATCACCCAGATCCCGAGCTCTCCCCACTTCGGGGACTTCCCTCTGCTCACAGACTTCTCTGCTTCCTTTGCGATAGTTTGGGATCTGTAAAGCACGGTTTGGGATCTGTGATGCACAACCACATCATTTCGGTGCGTGGCGGCTGTGGGAGCGCTGGCTGGGTGTTCACCCGGCGCCCTGCCGAGAGGGGCAGGTACGCGGTGGCTGCCTCCAGCGAGCTCGGCAGATGGAGGAGGATGAAGTCAGCTCCCTGCCCAGGCTGGTGTTGCCTGTCTGGAGGGGGGGTCTTCAGCCAGGAGATGGCTGGTCCCAACCCAGTCTCCGCTCAGGGGTGCAAAATTGGTTGTTGAATCTGAGAGCCCCAGCTCTTCTACAGGATGTGCATTCCCTGCTCTGCCCTTTCCCCACAGCGTTTCAGGAATACGTACCTTTGCTTTCTGCATTTTTGTTAAATGTACCCGAACATCAAAGGATTCTTGAAACAGTGCTGTGAAATCTTGTTGGGTTTTTTTTGTAATTTTCTTTTAAGGCACCTTAAAACTTCATTTCCCAGTAAATTGCTACATGTGTCCCACTTCTAATTAGTATTGCAACAGCGATCAAGGGCTTTAAAACACTCCGAGTAGGAGACAACTCCCCCAGTTTTATCAGCACATTATATCATCCAAGTCTAACCTTAATCTTTGCACTGCTCATAATAACTGCTTGTCTGGTTTCCTGGTAAATAGCTAACCCTTTCCATCTATGCAGTTTCTTTTCCTTCACAAAAACAAAACAAAACAAAACCAAACCTACCCCAAATAAACCACCCCAAAGCAACAAAAAACCCTACCCCAAACCTGTGAAAGATAGCATCTTGTTGCCTTCTAAGTCCTTTATGGGAGCTGAGCCCTGCGAGTCATTACTGCTGGCTTCTCCTTCTGGATGAGTGGTCACTTGTGGCTCCCAGGACCACAACTCTATGCTAGCGTACCTTGTTTAACCATGGCATTACACAGAATCACAGACTCACAGGATGATAGCAGTTGGAATGGGCCTCTGAGGACCATATAGTCCAACCTCCCTGATAAAGCAGATTCATCTAGAGCAGGTTGCACAGCATCATATCCAGACAGGTTTTGAATATCTCCAGAGAAGGAGACTCAACAGCCTTTCTGGGCAGCCTGTTACAGTGCTTCATCACCCTCAAAGTAAAGAAGTTTATCCTGATGTTGAGGTGGAACTTTCTGTGTTCCAATTTGTGCCTGCTGCCCCTTGTCCTGTTGCTGGACACCACTGAAAAGTGGCTGGCCCCATCCTCTTGACACCTACCCTTTAGATATTTGCAAGCATTGAGAAGATTCCCTCTTAGTCTTCTCCAGGCTAAACAGCCCCAGGTCTCTTAGCCTTTTCTCATAAGAGAGATGCTTCAGTCCCCTCATAATCTTCATAGCTCTCTACTGTACTCTCTCTATCCGTTCCTTGTATCTCATGAACTGGGGTGTCCAGAACTGAACACAGTACTCCAGGTGTGGTCTCAGTAGGGCAGAATACAGGGGAAGGAGAACCTCCCTCAACCTGCTGGACACACTCTTCTTAATGCACCCTGGGATACCATTGACCTTCTTGGCCACAGGGCACACTGCTGGCTCGTCAATAACTCACTGCCCACCAGGACTCCAAGGTCCTTCTCCATGGAGCTGCTTTCCAGCAGGCCAACCCCTCACATGTACTGGTGCATGGGGTTATTCCTCCCCAGGTGTAGGATTCTACACTTTGCCCTTGTTGAACTTCTGCCCAATTCTCCAGTCTGTCCAGATCTCACTGAATGGCAGCACCGCCTTCTGGTCTCAGCCACTCCTCCTAGTTTTGTATCATCAGCAAACTTGCTGAGGGTGCACTCCATACCTTCTTCCAGGTCATTGATGAACATGTTGAGCAAGATATTGAACAAGACATTATCCCTATCTCTCTCCATTTGCCTCCCACTTTCCTTGGCACATTTTAATCTTGCTTCTTTCCCTGATTCTGTAGCTAAAAGGAACCCAATCCCTCCAGATGTTACACCAGTAAAATAGTTTGTACTGTCTTTTCTTTTACATGTACTTAACACACCAAGTTATTTCTTGGTTTTGTGTTTGTAATTTGTAAACCGTCTAGAAAAAACAATGGTTGCCAATCTCATTTACAGCAAAAATATATACAAAGTTCATTTTATTACAAATAAGCAAAAATAAATATTTACATGTAATTTAAATGTAAATATTACGAGGATGTTTCTGTTTCTTATAATACTTTGAATAGTATCTATACATCCAGGTGTTTTGTCCTCTGATTTGTCATCACTATCTTCATAACTGAAAACCCCACAAACTATTACAAATTATTTTTAGGGAAAAAAAAAAAACAGACAGTATTGTTTAAATATATACCTTTTTTCTTTCTGTTCCTTTGAAACTCTTACAAACAGACTTGGTACAAAAGCAAAAATTTAATTTACTTCAATCCAAACTGAATACAATGATGTCTTTACAGAAGTTTGACAACAGAATTGAGCCAGATGAGTGAAAACCAAATGCACCAGTTCATGAGTAATTGTTCGTTCTGTTCATTGATTAAAACCATTTTAGTTTAACAGTCAGTCTGCTCTCGTTCTACTTTGTTTAAAGTAAGATATATCAAAATCAGACTTAAGATCTTTAGAAACTTTAGGTTGATTTATTCAAGTCAATGGAGCCACCTACAGATTTAACCCTGAATACCTGATAAGATATGCAGCCCAAATTTTCACAAGCCTCTATGTTAGCTGTGTGCATAATGCAAATCACATCTTGTACTAAGGTTTTTTTTTTACTGGAAGAGTGGATTTTTATAAATACAACTTTCAAAGAGGTAATATTTCACTCCTGTACTGTGTTGCCACCATGCTTCTCACTTCTCAAAGCCAGGCAGAAGACCTTTATGCTCGGTATTTGATTTGGCAGTAAAGAGTGGCACTGAGATTAACCTAGCTGTGTTGTACCTGAAGGAATTTTGCTCACTAAGAAATGAGATAAGCCATATTGCCTTCCTCATGACTTGCTTGCAGGTGGTATGGTCTTTCGTAATACCCCAAAAGTTAATGTTTTAACAGTTTTGTGTTTGTTCCCCCGTTTGCCATTCAGTGTTGTGTCAGACCCATTTCAGAAGAGAATCCTGATCTTACATTTTGGTAACAAGCCATTTTCTGAATTGAGCCCTTCAGTGATGCCTTCTGCTGGGAGCATGGGCGCAGAGGACTACCACTGCACATCTCATGGTCCACATCTAATCACAAGGGCATCATTATGCTGATGTTTGCATGGATACCAGACCCTGTGTTTGATGTAGCATTGGTGCCTGTGCAGGTGATCAGGACTTTGGCATGGCCAGACAGCTGGAGGATGTTTACTTGTAGTCAGCAGGCAAAACATCATCCAGAGAACTCATCCCTGCCTGTCTCACTGCTTCCTTACCCACAAACCTGGAAAGTTAAGATGCCGTGGTACAGATTTACCAGTATGGAAATCTAGATGCTGCTTATTCACACAGCCCCATAGGGATGAATGCACCCTTGTAAGGCAGGGTGTCCTTTCTAATCATACTGAAAATGCTTCTCTTCATCTCTCTGCTCTTTCTCTTTTGAAGTGCAACAGGATTTAAGATTGGTAGGAGATGGAAGAGGAACATGACTGAAAAAAATGAGTAATAAACCTATGTACAGCCACGTCAGTGAAGCTTTCCTGCAGGCTATGTGAGGATGGGAAGGAAAGTGCTATGGCTCAGCTGGGTTCCCAGGAGCCGGCCACTTTATGGGAAGGGGCCTCTGTAGGTGTGTTACCTCTTGGTGTGCTGCCAACAGTTTAGCATTGGTCAACTGAAAACAGAGCATCTGTGAGGGAAGTGTGTTCCCCTGTCAGCTTCGCTTGCCCTCACTTTTCCAGCCAGGATTCTGACCTTGGTATTTTTTCCTTTTCAGCAAAGAATTAGAAAGGAAAAATTTTCATAGCTATTTTGCCTGTAGGAACTTCATTATTTACTTTTACATATTATATTTTTGCACCTCCAAAATCCAAACATTTTTTTTTTATAATTAAGAAGAAGTATCTCTGTATATTTTATTTAAATCAGACTGTAGACCTCAGCATATCCACCTTCCAGCTCCTACCCAAACCTTCAGGTAAAGCTTGGAAGATCTGCTAAATTCATAGCATAGTCCAAAGCTGATTCATCTCTTTTCTCTCTCAGGGAAGCCAAGCTGGAGAGTAAAATGTGTAGCCCATGACTGAAAATTCCACATTGTATCTGTTGACCAGCTCTAGTGCTCAAGATGATCACTTCGGTGCAGAGTGGCAGAGGGGCAAAGTCAGAGGAGGAGCATTTGCACGATGTGGAGATGAGTAGAGTGCAGAGCTGCTGGTCTCCCTGGTGCTGTTCACAGATGACCTGTGAGCATCACTCCATGTGGGGATTGCCATGGTGATTAATTCTGGAGGTTAAAAAGCTGAGGATAGCCATCAGGAGGTACGTGTAGATGATAAAAGCCTTAGCTGCTTTTTGCAAATACAGATGTTAACAAATAGCCTCGGAAGGATTGCTGCTCTATTTCATGAGTAATCTGGGGATCTATGGAGACTCCTGCTTATCAGCAGAAGAAATCAGAGATAAGCTTGCCCCCTGGCCAACTCGGGCAGATCTCCTGCCCCTTGTGTCTCCAGGCTGACTCCTCTACCCTGTGCTAGAGGCAGTTTGAGCACATCAGAGCTTTGATGAGTCCTAAATGCGTAGTCAGTGTGCTAACTGCTCAGCACCTGCCAGTGTGCTTTCATTAGAAGGGATTTCTTAGCTGAAAGTGCGATGCTTTGACAGTATCATCACTTAATCAATTTCTCATTTTTAAAAGTAAAGTATGCAGGCCATGTTCTTAATTCCTTCCCACTTCGTGTAAATACTGCCAGTTGTCAAAAAAAAAAAAAAATAAAAAAAAAAGAAAAAAAAAAGAAAAAAGAAAAAAGCTTAAAAATACTAATACTTTGATTAGCATTTTTCACTTGCCTACCTCTAGTTGCATAAACAGCAGAGGAGCTGAGGAGTGGAGAGCAGGACTCGATGTGCCCAGCTCCTGGTCTCCATTGTTCTTGAATATCTTCCACTGAGCCCAGACAGGGTTTTGCTCTTTAGTACAGTTTAGGCTTCTGTCCAATCAGTCCAGATTGGCAAATTTCAGTCCAGATGGTTATGATTGATATGGTACCCTCTCTTTTAATCTTGACTAAAGAAGTTTTGACAAAGGCCTGTGAATTAAGTGGGCTGCCAGTAGCAATGACTGCATGAAATTCACATTTTTGCCTAGTCCATCTGCCAGGCTGAAAAGAGGGAAGGCAGGCAAACTATTTCAGTATAAATTAGGGTGCCTGGATTGCATAAATCCAATTAGTTAATGGGCAGGACATTTCTCTGCTATTACTACTATTAAAAAGAAAAATTCTCTGGCAAAATGCACGTTGAGTAGTAAATCTTTCTTTTTTGGGCTTGCCATCCATTTGGAACCTTTCTCCCACATTTACATGGAAATTTTACTCCCCTTGAACACAAAGCTTTCCCTCTCAGTGTGCAGGCAGCATTAATTGTCAGTAATGCGGACAGAAATATATTCCATGGCATTATATCATCAAAACTGAATGGGATTAATAGCCTGTCCTGTTGTTATAAGAAGTTTGGCATCCTGTGTTTTATCTGTCAGCGAGATGACTATTTATATTGTTTTGGGGTAACTGGCATAATAGCCTCATGTATAATTGCTTATCTGAATGCACACAATTAAAACTGTTTTCTGGGAGGACTTTGTGCTTGAAACCCACTTGAGCGCACACTTTCTTTGCCAGGATGGAGAGGACAGTGCTTCACAGGATGCCATAGAGCAGCTACTCTTGCTGAATGTGGCCATTTTTCAGCAACAACTGCCTTTTGTAGTAACAGGTTGTGCTTTCTTTTGACACTGCCGTGCCAGTCCTATCTGCTTCCTCATGAGGAGCTGGCTTGCAGTGCTCTGAAGTCAGTGAAGTTCCCACAGCTTTGAGCAATGCCTCAGGAACCCAGATCCTTCCCTTCCTGCTACCTCCTCTCCAGCACTGCTATCTGTGGCTGCTAGTCTCATCCCCAAACAGGTTTTATCTCTCGGTTTCCAGCAGCACTGCTGTTGACCTTCACTTTTCTCATGCCATTTTATTTCATTTCTTTCATAGAGGTGTAAGCGCTGATGGAAGGTGAGAACCCACAGGATTAGATTTCACCCATGCTGTTGTCTCCCTCAGACATGGTCTGTGTGTGGATTTTCCTCCATGGAGGCATTTAGAGTCCAAGTTTCAGCAGATGACTTCAACCTGCCTCTGCATGATGGGGGGGGGAAAAATAGTAATACATTCTGGTATTTATACGTAGTTAAAAACATCGGTTCAAATGGGTATTAATAATAAGCTAGAAGTACTTCAGCTGCACACTGATCATTAGGAGAAAGTATCTTTATTCAGTAGTAGTATTGCAGATGAAAGGCTCACTTCGGACGTCCATTTTCACACTTTATGAAGACTGAGGTCACACTAATAAAGCATGATCTTGGATGTGCTGTAAATATGATAAGTTTTATGCAAGCCTTCAAAAGGTCGTGTGTGTCCCAGTGTCCATACTGAAGCTTATAGATGGTCTTTTCAAACAGAGAGTGCGTTAATCAAATGAAAGTAAAAGAAAGTAGCAACTTAAAATATCTGCATCCAAAAAACCTGTATTTTGACAGCCCTTTAGCTGAAGCATTGGTTTTGAATAGTTGAATCTACTAATTTGACAAAATGCTAAGATTATCTAATGGAGATTATTTTTAGGTGTGCAGAGAAAAATACTGGATTTTTTTTATCTCTTCCATTCCTCAGTCATGCACAAAAAATACAGAAATATGGGTATTAAATAATAGACTCTTAAGCTGTCACCCATTAATATATAGCTTTTTAAAATTAAATTTGAAACCAATAAGAAATTTAATTTTAAGGACATTTCTTGAACATGTGCTGGAACTAGTTGGCATCTAAATGGACATTAATGCAGACATTTTAAAAAATCCAAACAAACCAGTAATAACTTGCTGAAGTATTTGGTTATTTTTAGTACCCATATGCATTGGTTGCAATCGGTTTTTAGTACCATGGGAATGGCAGACAACACGAACGACAACAAAAGATTAACATTAAATATGTTTGTGAAAAAAAAAAAAGGTTTGTTTTGAAAATAAAATTAGAAGATGGCCAATATTTCCTTAGGGGCAGTCCTTTTTAAGTTGCTTCATGCAGTCTTGTTTATCAGAATGTCATTTGTGCGTGATGTTATTACTTTTGTTTTAATACCCACAGTCGTCCACATAACCTTCTTGAATTACAGCTGGTCAAAGTTCCAGAACATGTAATTATTTGTTCTTGAATTTTCACACTGCCTTTCATGTGTGATTTCTAATAGTAAGTTAGTCTTTAATGTGTTTAAAACCCCATGCTTGGAAAAGCAAGCATGGGTAGGAAGGGGTAGGTGTTCAGAAGGATTTATGCACAAGCCAAGGTGTGTTCTTGACTGTGACATCTCTGTGCTCACAGGAGAGCCATCTCCAGTCACACAGATAGTGCCAGCTGTGCAGGTTTGCAGGTCTGCCCATATGCAAGTGTTCAGCCAGGCAAGGCAGTGCTTGGGCAGTGACCTGGGGATGCTCAGCTCTATGGACCAGCAGCATCTATGTAAGCTAAATGTCTCCATTTTAGACAGCACTTGCTGTGTCCCCCACCCCAAACCTGAGGGGCCCTTCGGAAGCTGACTGGCCACAGCCACAGCACACAGCCCTCAACCTCAAATCTCCTTTGAGTCCCACATGGTCTTTGGTGGTCCTAAGGTACCATTATTATTTGTTGTGCATCTTTTTAGTTCCTGGTTTTGCAAACAGCAAAGGGAGGTGAACCATCCTTCAAAGAGAGCAAAGAGAGCAGTGGGAGAGTGCAAGGAACAAAGGACATGTTCACGTAGTGGAAAGGTTGGAATAAATGTGTGACAGGTTAATTAATTTGTGTTTCTTTTATCCACATGACTGGTCAAAATTGCTGAGCTAATCAAGCTCGTTCTTTCACTTTTACCTCTGGTCAGAATGATCTCTAATCTAAGGAAGCACATGGCTGACCGTTGGGCCTCACTTTACCATCTTCTGTGCAAGCTGAATGCGTCTGCGTAATGAAAAAGGCTGAAAATTTTCCTTCAAAGCAATTTGTGTGAAGACGTTGGGATTTTGGCCAAAACATTTATGTGGAAAGCATCTGCTTTCACAAGAAAATGAATGTAGAAATACCTGAAAATTGGAGCCTGTAGTTCCAAAGTTGTGCGGTGGTGCTGCAGAGCAGCAGTGCTTTGGGTGCTTCATGTCCCAAACCCCTTGATGAGCTGTTTCCGGCGGGACTGTATTTCTCAAAAAGTAGAACAACTCTTTGCCATGCTGTGCAGGATTATGCTTCTTTTAAGGATAAGCTAAGTCTCAGTATCACATGGTTGCAATGGTATGAGGTGCCTTTTGGTGCAGTCAGTCCACAAGGTCTAGTCAGCTCGCAAGTTTCAATGATTTTAATCATCCAAGATGTGCAGTCTAATAGCACAGCTCTCTAACAAGACCTGGCCCCCGTCTACCCTGGCACTTCTTGCCAGCATAATTTTGTTGAGTTGAGCCATGATAAGGTGTGATTTGTGGCTGGCAAGGTTTTGCCAGCCAGAGCTCCTGGCATGGGCACAGCTACACGGATGGTGGCTTGGCCCTGGTGCCAGCCGCATCCTGGGGAGAAGCTTGTTAGTGTGGTAGAGAGGAGCCTTCTACACCCAACTTTCCACCCGCCACTGCAGAGATCACATTCTGCAGGATTTATTTTATTGCATCAAGTCATGGGCAGTGACTGCCTCCTTCATCATACTCCCTTCTGAGGCAGCTGTACCAGACATCATGAGCACCGGCCAGTGCAAAACCCAGACATATCCGAGATGGAGGCAGGAACCTTAAAAACAACAACTTAGTTGCTGTAATTTGCAGTCTGATCATGCCTTTTTTGCTCAGCAGTATCCCTGACAGGTCCCATACACTGTGTACAGCTGGCCATGTTGGTCCTATGCCAAATGAGAATTTCCTGGTGTGAAAAGAATCCTCAGTTGTCTATTTTGAATCCTTTCTGGGTTTCCAGAATAGTACAAATCATGTTTAACTGGGCTGTAGAGCTAGCACTGAATACCTCAAAGCAAACTCATAAATCAGAAAGTGAAAACTGGCTGTTATTGTCCACAAAATATAAAATAGAGTGTCTTATGTTCCCCAAATTAGTATTTTATTGAGCCATATTGCAGTGATGATGACTATTTCTGAATAGGGTGCTAACATAGATTTTTTTCCTCAGGCACCTAATGGTTGTGTTTCCCTATCTGATTCCCTGTGTGGAAGAACAGAAGCAGGCAAGAGTCTCTTCTCCTGCATCAACAGACAAACTTCATTTGCAGGAGCAGAATTAATCCAGTCTGTATTTATGCCAGTACAACCCTAGTCATAGTCTGGCCTCTTATCTATAATGAGGGCTGCTATGTAATAGCTTGTGGAGAAATAGAAGAGCGGAACACAGATTCTTAATAGAAGGAGTTTTGCTTGATGGACAAAACTTCAAATCAGAAAAAAACTAAGACTGAGGAAAGGCTTTGCTCATGCCTTTCTAAAAGCTTCCCAGTACCTGTGCTGGGCAAAAAAGATAAACTGGTTTGCAGGCACAGTTTTCTAATGACAGGAGAAGTCCAGAGGCACTTCAATGGTGGATTTTGCTCTTCCATCATATTCTGGTAATGTCTCAAGAGAAAAGGTGCCTATTTCCTAAACAGATAAAGCTGTGCTGCCAACTACAGGATTTGTGGCTTGGCAAGTCCCATCCTGGTTGCTAGCTTCCCTAATGAAACTGCTTTGAGGTTCATCTGCAACACAGAGAGTCCTGTGATTGGAGAGGTTTTGCCTTTGAATATTGACTTTAAAGTGGCAAACTGCAGCAGGCTGCATTTAGATGGCTCTTCGGCTTTAATAAGTGCTTTCTGGTTGACTGTACTGTGTGATGACTCCTGTCTTGTCCTTACTGCACAATCCTGTATGTGCCACTCTGACAGTGGAAGATTTACAACGGAAGGACATGTCACCATCCAGTGTTGCCAGTGCGGCCCCTCTTTGGGTGGCTGTACCGAACAGGAGCCTGGGGCACACCTACTGATGGGCTGTAAACCATAACAGCAGCAAGCCCAGACATCCCTGAATTCAAATATTTTGATTACAAAACCAAAAGGCATTTACCATTTGCTCAATGTTTGACAGGCAAGTATCAGCCCAGCTGCACTGCAGCCCTGCTCCTTGTTAAGCACTTCACAAAGTGCTTCATGATCTGTGTCAGAGCACCTGGACCCAAGCCATCCAGGTGCTTTCTGGGATATTCTGTAATCCATACAACCATCTGACCAAGCTGGCTTAAAATATTGTATCTCCTGCCATTACTAGTATATGGATCAGCAAGGGGAAAGCAGAGCATTTTCCTCCAGACTCTCCAGTGTTGCATCAAATGGTTTTTAGAATTGCCTTGCAGGCAGATTGGCATGTTCTGCTTCTGAGTAAAGTAGAGAGGTGAGTACTGGGAGAACCTGCTGGCCACCCTGGCCACATTCACAGAGGCCAGTGGAGTCTTTGCTTTTACCAATTTGAAATCCTGTAGCTGGAAGAGTATTGCCAGTCACTGAAAGATCTTAGTGCAAATAGAGGGAGCTTCACAGAAATGATGCTGAGGGAGCAGTCATGAAGAAAGGCAAGAGTGTCTGGGCCCACCTCTTGGAAGGTGGAAAAAACATGCCATCATCTGATGGATGAAATTAGAAAGACCTGACTTTTCACCCTCTTTTTAATGTCTTCATTCCTTAATCTGTCTCTCCAGATCTCCTTCAGTTGGCATCCCAGGCTGCACTGCTGGATATTAGAAGCCTTTGGGGATGTGTGGTGTGGAGTGAGGAAGGTCTCTCGTCAGTTGGTTTGTGTGACAGGGTGCAACACACCGACATAGAATGACCATTGCTGGCTGATAGGGCCAGGCAGGTTCTGAAACCCGCCACTGATGTAATAGCATGGTTAAAGGAGACAGCGTATTTGGCTGTTCTGGGAAGATGGTTAAGGGGATCGGAAGACTGTGTAGTATCATTGTGATCAGGAGATCCCATGTTGATTAGGATTCTTTCACCCATTCCCCACAATGAGCGTGCTGTTCCTCTTCAAATGACTGTCTCCTGCTGCAGCCTTCCCATATCTTTCCATGGGGTATTGTATCTCCTGGCCTGGACCACGAGCCTTGGTCTCTCCACACTACACTTTAGCACAGATAATCTGTTGTTTCATAGAAAACTGAACAGTTTGCACAGAACCCGTTTGGAAAATTGCCATCAGGAGATTACATTTAGGACCCTTCCCTCAGACCTGAGACACCAATGCCCAGATGTCTGGGTTGAATTGGGCAGAGCAGGCAGCTATGCCACGCTGTTCCTGTTTTATCTTAACACCTTAGCTATCGAGCTGGTGTCGAAAACACTGTACCCCTTGGTTTTCCTTTAGAGGAGGATGAGGGAAAAGGTAGGTGCTGCCTGTTTTCATAAAGAGGCAAGGAATTCTTAACAGCACTGAGCTGATCTTACTGCAGGCAAGGGCAGGAACGTTTGTTTCTGAGTTGGCTCTGGCACTCAGATCCCTGAAGATTTTAAACATCCCTAACTATGTGTAAACAAAATTTGCCTAAATATAATCCTTCCTTTGTCATCCTGACTTCATCTATGCGTGCAGCTTTAGTGGTGTGACTTTTCTTTTGGATACAGAGGTAAAAATGTTACCTGTGTACTTGGACAGAAAAATGTTTTGAAACATGTCGATCAACGTGGAGTAGTTGAGACATCTGCAGCATTTTTTCCCTTGTGTGTGCGTGCGTGTGTATGCACAGCACATTAGAGATCATGAAAATAAATTAAATAAGAAAGTATCCAGAGGTGTGAAGCGATGGGTGACCACGTACATGAGCTGCAACATTTCTCACACCAGTTTCATGACATGGATTTCCTTGCTGCAGTCCTTTCTCCCAATACATTTTCTGTGCTGAGTGGGTAATGTTTCCAGCTGGTGACAGGAGGGCATTTTTTCATCATGAACCAATATGCATTTAGTTTCAGGCTACCTTATGTTTTTACAAGATACAGTTTTTCTTTTCAGAAGTCTATTTGAGAGTGAAATTGAATAAGGGTGTTTTAATAGTACATGAAGTATGTGGGTGGCTTTGCTTGCCGTGTTTTAGGAGATGCTGCACCTTCAATTTAGCAGACAATGCTATGCTTCAGTAGACCATTATATTACTCCACTATTCTTAACATAGCAGTCATATCGAAATTGTATTGCTACATTATACAAGTATGGTTAATTAAACCCAGATATCAGCCCAGGCTCATACAATAGCTGTGTGTGGGTAAAGGAGAAGCAATGAATAGGAAAAAAAAAATATGTTCTAGAGAAAAGGAAAATGAAAAAGAGAGGGAGAGAATGGGGACAGTTAGAGACAGAGCACTGATGGCAGGAGGGCAATTGGATGGTGACCGCCAGTGCTGCAGCCTGACCTGTGCTCTGAGCCCTGCAGCCAAGCTGAGTAATTAGAGGATCTGTTGATTCTTTGCAGCATTATTACGGGAAAAGCCATACCTTACCACATGGAACTAAAGAGGGATAGTACAAATGAAGCATAACTGACAGTTTTCAAGATAGATGTTCAACAAAGGTTTGCATAATGTCTCTGAAGTGCTAAGCATAACAGGGCTGTGGTTTTAACATGTCTGGAGTAAAAAATATGTATATCCTCTGCACTATCCTTCCTTCCTGCTCCAGCTGGCTTTTAATGCACTGTTGAAAACAATCAAGTAGAAATAGCTGTGCTTGAAAGAATAGTTGTTATTCAGACTGCAACTGTGTGGGACTACAAAAATTACTTGTTGGGTATTTGATCATATTCCAGGGAGACCTGAGAAACGACAGCAATAATACCTCTTGCTGATGAGCAGGGCATCCTCGAACATGTGAAGGGCAAAACAATGTGGGAATCCTCTGCGGACCTTTGCAGAAAACCAGGGTCCCGGTGTGTTGCTTCATGTGGAGTCACCTGCTGTCTACCTCCGCACCGTTAACATTTGAGTTTTCTTTTTATTTGACTCGTTTAAGTCTAGTATCTGAGCTTCAGGGAATAGTTGGTGCTTTTAAGTGGTAGTTAAAAAACCCCCACTTTTCTCTGTACTCTTTTTATTGGTGCCTGTTGACCATAAACCTACAAGGGAGAGTTCACTCTGTCACCACTGTGTCCTTTAAAACCCCATTCATAGCAGGACTTATTTCTATTGAAAACCAATTGAAAGAAATCCCAAAGGCATAGATGATTTTGAAGGGGGGAAATAAAAAGCATTAATATACTGAACTGCTTGATGAAGGGACTAACGTTGACTGAATTATAAAACCGAGTGAGCATAGCTGTCATGCAGCAGTTCATAGTAAAAGTGCATTTCTTTGTTTCAGGAATCACCAAATTAAACCTAGCTCTAGGTTGATGGGTTTTCGTTCATTGCAAAAGGCTTGTCATTGTTTACATAAATATGGCATTAATCCTTGACTTTGTGTCTTTTGAGTATTAGTTTGATATAAGTTGAACTAATACACTGATGAGGTGAGTTTAAGAGTGAACATGTTGCTGCTTGAACTGTGTGGTTTACTCCAGAGTGGGTGCTGGGTGTTGGCTGGGATCAGGTATGGATCTGCAAGGAGGAGGCTGTGGAGGTGAGAACTGTCATGCCTAGTATGGCCTTGGCCATGGGCCATGCTGCTCCCTGCCCTCTGTGGGGCTGGGTCTCTTAGTCCCAGCAGTCTGGATTGAGGTGCCTTTTGGTAGGCCATGTTGGATGGTTGTGGGGAAAAAAAAATGGGAAGAAACTAATGTTTAGTAAAGGATACTGTATTCTGGGACCTTCTTGCCTCAAAGGCAGACCATAAGATAGGCAACTTTAAATGTCTGCTTTTGGGTTTTAGGCAATATGGCAAAAATGGGCAGTTAAAGAGCAGCTATCACAGATTCACAGAATGTCTTGGGTTGGAAGAGACCTTTAAGATCGTCTAGTCCAACTTTCAACACTGCAAACTCACCACTAAACCATGTCCCTGAGCACCAGGTCCATACGCTATTTAAATGCCTCCAGGGATGGCGACTCCACCACTGCCCTGGGCAGACCGTTCCAATGTTTGATAACCTTTTCAATGAAGAAATGTTTCCTAATATCCAGCCTAAACCTCCGCTGGTGCAGCTTGCATCCATTCCCTCTGGGCCTGTCACACGTCATCAGGGAGAAGAGGCTGTCCCCCTCCTTGCTTCGACCTCCTTTCAGGTAGTTGTAGAGAGTGATAAGGTCTCTCCTCAGTCTCCACCAGACTAAACAACCCCAGCTCCCTCAGCCACTCCTCACAGGACTTGTGCTCCAGGCCCTTCACCAGCCTCGTTGCCCTTTTCTGGCCACGCTCCAGAACTTCTCTGTCCTTCTTACAGTGAGGGGTCCAGAACTGAAGGCAATATTCAAGGTGTGGCCTCCCCAGTGCCAAGTACAAGGGGCTGATCACCTCCCTATTCCCGTGGCCACAGTGTTCCTAATACAAGCCAGGATGCCACTGGCCTTCTTGGCCACCAGCACACACTGCTGGCTCACGTTTAGTCAACTATCAATCAATACCCCCAGGTCCTTTTCCAACCTGCAGCTTTCCAACCACACATCCCCACGTCTGTAGCTTACCATGGGGTTGTTATGACCCAAGTGCAAAGACCTGGCACTTGGTCTTGTTGAACCCCAGGCAATTAACCTTGGCCCACTGATGTAACCTGTCCAGGTCCCGCTGTAAAGCTTCCCTACCCTCTAGCAGATCAACACACTCACCTAGCTTGGTGTCATCTGCAAATTTACTGAGGGTACACTCCATGCCCTCACCCAGATCATTAATAAAGTCAGCTTTGGCCGCTCTGAAACCGAGACCTGAAGTTTGAGAACACTGAGGAGTAGCAGAGCCATCGATGGAAAGCCCTCCGGCCACATGCCTGGCACGGATGAAAGAGGCTCTCCACGTAGATTTGGTAAGCAGGGATTTTTGCCAAGCTATTTCCTGATTCAGACCAAAAATGGACCTCTTCTTGGATTATGTCTCCAAAAAAATGAAACCACCCCTCTGTCTAAATAATAAAGTTGCAGAGGTGTACAGAAAGCTGCTAAAATTACATGCTTTGGTACCTAACAAAGTGGCACTGACTTCACTGGTGCTAAACAACTCCCCTGTTGGGTTAAAATGTGTGGAATTTAGGGCGTCTTAACACTTCTTAAATCAGGTCCCTCTTTCAGCATTTTTGCTTGTCTTCTGCATTTCTCAGTACAGCTGTGAGAACTCCAGAGAGTCAAAATGCTAAACCGATGCCTTCAGAAAAGTGCTCCTTCTTCAAGTGACGTCTCCACGACAGACAAACTAAAATCAGTGGAGAAGTCAATCCTCCCAGTACTCACAGATGGTGTTTAAAGGTCCCTTCCAACCCAAACCATTCTCTGCTTCTATGATAAGCGCTTAAAAAGCCTAAATTCACACTGCATTTGCTTTGGTGAGCTCAAATAGACCCTTATTGTTTTTATAACAGAGGTTATTTTTCTTTTGATTGCCTTTTTCCGTGTTATTTAATAGCCTTTAAAATGAAGAGGATGCTCAGGACCAAGTTTTAATGCAACATCTTGAACAAATTACACTAAAAGAAAATTTGAATCCCTGATAATTTAAGTGTTATTTTTTACTACTAATGTGAATCCAACCCTAACAAATTAAAACAGGAAGAATTAATTGGATATGCAAATAAGATTATTCAGTATATAAATCTAATTACATACCAATTTGCTTTAACAGCATGAGAAAGAAAAAGAAGTTCTTTGTAAATTGATTGTTTTAAAAACCACTTGTGGCACAACAAAGTGGAAAGGCTGTATCTCAATGGTGCTCGCTGTTGGCATTAATAAAACAAGGTATTTTTGGAGATCTCATCAAGAGTACCTTTTTAATGGGCACCCTGCTTAGTCCTCTGATTTACGATATTCCTCCCATTATTAGTTTCCAAGCACATACCAAAACACTGCCTCGCCTTCTGTTCTGCCCCAGCAACAGAGAAAACAGCCTGGTGTTGGAAACTTAGGTGATTTTGCTCACAAACTCTGCCTTTTCCTGGGCTGGTGCTGACTTAGATTCGTGCCAGACCAGAGAAAACCAGCAACACCCAACCCACGGGCTGGGGTGGCAGAGGCAAAGCTGATGCTGTCAAGCAGTGGTCATTCAGCAGCTGCTGCCTGCACCAGGAATATACTAATTCCTGTTGGGCTTCTCCATCACCTTTGGTAAACAATAAGGGACAAAGGAATAATGAGCAGAACACCACACTGCAGTGAGGAAGATTTCTCCAGAGGCGGGGGGTGGAATTTAAAAAGCCTGCTAATTTTGAGCCTTTTGTGTCCAAGAAGCAAATTACACAGAGAGTCATTACTTCTTTGAGCAACCACTTGTCAGTAAGAGTAAAAATGATAAATCAGATCACTAGAATTGATTAAGACACAGAAGTGCTGACGCTGTAATTAGTGCCCGGTGCACCATCCCTGATAAAGGATCCCAGCCACCCCTTCTCACTGACTGTACGTTGGATTTTGTCATCTAACTCTGGTTCCTTGCTTCACAAATTGGGCATCAAAAATAATGAGGACTAAAGAGGATTAAAAATGTGCTCTAAAGACTAAGAAAGGTAATTTACACTGGTACAGGAAGCAACTACTGAGATCTCCTTATCAAAAGCAAATGTGTTATTATTGCAGCAAACTAAATTTGCACCGTGTGAAACCTGAACAGCCAAGCAGCTCTCTGGAGTGCAGGCTCACCGCCCTAGAAGGGGGTTTTCTAGCTGTGAATTTGGTTCTTGTCTATATCCACAGCCTCGCTGCAAGTACCTGAGCTCCTCAAGGTCCTCCTGCTGTCCAAGCACCCATGGGACGCATTGAGGACCATGAACAGCACAACCTGAGCTACCGGTACCGATGCCACGGGAGTGATGCAACCACTACAAATGGTGTTGAACAGCCCCTGTGTGTCCCCCCTTCCTGCCACACCAGTTGGTCACACAGGCAGGAGGGACCAGAGTGGCCTCCCAGCCACCACACCCCAACACCCAGAGTCCCTCTGCTCTCTGCAGCGCTTCCAGGCATCACAATTCGATGTCCTTCGTAAAGAAAAAGAAAAAGAAAAAAAAAAAAAGAAGCTTTAGAAGAATACAAAGAGAATTAAACCAGACAAACCCACAACAAACTTCAATGCAAAACTTTGGGCTTTCAAACTCTGCTTTCCTCACAGGAAACCGTTCTTGCTGGAATCTCTGTCCTGCTAATTATGAAGCAGACGAAGATCTGGGCTCTTGTAATTTCCCTGCTTTGGACTGGCACATGTTATCACCTGCCATGCATAAAAAAATGCCTTTTTTTTTTTTTCTTTCTTTGTTATTTAAAGCTATGCTCTGACATCTCTCAGATTACATAAAATCCTTGCTAATTGCTGTAATGTTAACTGCTATATTTTCTTCTGCCTTCTAAGTACTTGTAGAAGAAAGCAGTAAAATGCCAGAGACGGTCTACACTTAAAAATAAAAAGGGGTGGTTAAGTTCTACCAGTAATTGGATGTCACATTAAGGAAAGTTAAATTAAAAAAGCGTTAAGAGCCTCAGGCATCGTTTTAAACACAACACCTTGCAAGAACTGCGAACGCCACTGCTGACTCCCAAGGTGTAAGACCTAACAGGCTACCAACCTTGCACAAATCAATCCTGCAAAACACCGACGGGCACATTTAGCTGAGAAAAACCAGCACCATAAGCACATTTTCTACACAGCAAGCGTGTTTTGAAGCCGGCACCGCCACACCAGCACAGGAACACCGGTAGGTGTCGGAGCAAACTGAAAACGTGACTTCAGATAACGTTGTGAAAGCCTGGTTCCACATCACTCTAACGAGAGACGGCAATCGGACTCTTAGTGCCCGCGATGATACCCTCAGAACATCCTTGTGCCAGGAATAACTACCAGTGCCCAAAGGCTAAGGTGGAGATTTCTCTTCCCCAAATCCCAGTTTGGATTCCCACCTCCTGTGCTTTCATTCAGCTTGGTCATAGAATCATAGAACAGTTTTGGCTGGAAGAGCCCTTCAAGATCATCAAGTCCAACCTTACTCCCAGCCCTATCAAAACCACTAAACCATGTCCCTAAGCA
>WTSP01013526.1:0-12564 GCA_025331215.1 Actenoides lindsayi | reverse complement strand
GGGTGCAGCCCAGGGTGCCAGTGGCTGCTGGGTGCCAGCGCACGGGGCCGGCTCAGCTCCAGCTTCTCACCCACCAACAATATTTTCCTTTTTTCATCTACTTTGAAGACTGATTAATAGTCCACGACAATGCTTTTCAGAAGTATAAAGCAGCAAATTGAAGGAGGAGGGAAGGGAACAAACAATTTTGGTTTTTATGATGGAGCACCCATTTGACTTGAGTAGAACTTGAGTTTTACTGCATCCCAGTCATAACATGGATGTAATAATGATTAACAATTTCTAGTGTATTTGTAAAATTACTCTAATACCGTGGGATTATTTGCTGAAATGCTTTGGATTATTTGCTGAAAGGATCTTTAGAAATGCCAAGTGTGATCACACAGAAAAACAATCAGTTAAAATTGCATAAGCCTGCTTTATTTTATCACTGGAGTAAAACAATATGCTGAAACATAAGCTCTTGTTCAAAGGATCATTTTAAACAGCATTTCTGAAAAAGCCTTTAGGTTTGGAGTTTTCCAAAATGATCAGCACTTTTCTGCTGCTGGAGCCAAAGGTAAATCTCTTATGAGTCAGGCAAATGCTGTGTGATTTTATTCATTTTTTTTTCAGCATCCCACTCCAAAGAACTTACTCAATCTCTTCCCAAACCACAACAGAGCTGAAAAAAGAAAGTAATCATGAATTTGTTGAGGAAAAAGGCTTAACTGGGTTTTGTGCCATAAAATCTACTAATTAGAGCGTTTCTGATTCCTGAAATCAGAGCAGAAGATGTGAATGATGTCACTGTGAGCCAATTTTTAGTGTGTGCTGATCCCTTTGATACAGGGCAAAAGCATCATGAGGTTTGTCAACAACATCTTTTTTTTAACAAGAAAGAAGGGGATTTTATTTTTTCTTTGATGCACCTTGATATCAGACTACCTGTGTGACATGCAAATAACGCAGTGGGTTTGAAAGCAAAGAGTATAACTACACTGGGCATGGCTGGGCCATTTCCTTCTAAACTGGGAAATTGTGGGTGGGTTCTGGATCATTAGATAATACAGCTGCTCTCAGAGGATTCTTCATCAATACCTGTTTTTTTCACTACTAAGGAAGGAGCAAAAGTCCCCTCCGTTGACAGGTAAAATGAGCAATTATGAATCGTAGTTTTATCTTTTTACTGCTTTTGGAGACGGCAGTGTCCTTTTACAAGAACAGCTTTCTCCTAAAATAGATCTCCTGAGAATCTTGGAAGAAATGATGGGGATCTTGGTGCAGGATATAAAGATGTATCATAGCTTCAGAGGTTACAAATGAGAAACAGGTCATGGGATTGGCCTGCCTAAAAGCAAGCGTTTAACTTTTGGACATCTACAGCAGAAACTAGCCATCTGTGCTCCTTGAGAGTCACTTCTGGAAATAGGCACTTTCTAGAGCACAGCCCACATGTTTTTTTAGATGTCCCTCTTAGGGTGAGATGACTCATAAGTCAACTGCCTACACAGGGGCTGACAAATCCCACCCTTTCCACTGATGACTCCAACATATCTTCCAAACACACAGAAAGAAGTTATGCTGCCTCCCTCCTGGCAATGTGCTACTTCTCCCTTGCAGAGCTGATTGCTTGAATCAGGGACAGTTAATCCTCTTGGTTTGTTCTCCAGCCACTTGCTGTTGGATGTCCTTCTGACTCTTCCAAACCTCAGGGATTTCCAAGCCATCCAGAAAATAAACAGAATGGATAGAGTCATAGAATGATTTGGGTTGGAAGAGACCTTTAAAGGTTGTTCAGTCCAAACCCCCTGCAGTGAGCAGGGACATCTGCAACTTGAGCAGGTTGCTCAGAGCCCCAGCCAACCTCACCTGGAATGGTTCCAGGGATGGGGCATTGACCACCTCTCTGGGCAACCTGGGTCAGGGTCTCACCACCCTCATGGTAAAAAACGTCTTCCTTCTCTCTACTTTAAATCTCCTCTCTTTTGGTTTAAAACCATCACTCCTTGTCCTACTGCAACATGCCCTGGTGGAAAGATTGTCCCCATCTTTCTGATGGGCCCCTTTAAGCACTGAAAGGTCATAATAAGGTCTCCCAGGAGCCCCCTCTTCTCCAGGCTGAACACCTTCAACTCTCCCAGCCTGGCCTCCCAGCAGAGGGGTTCCAGCCCTTGGATCATTTTTGTGACCCTCAAAACAAGAAACATACCAGTTGACGAAGACAGTTCAAAGTGAGTGGAAGGTTGCCTGAGGCTGAGTGACCCTGCCCACCGAAGTATGTCTTAGCTGCTGTTGCTGCTGTTCAGAGCTGATCCACTTGAGTGCAACTCGGGAAGCCTGTCAGAGCTGTTTGCCCCATTTGTAATCCCACATAATCAGGTCTCCCGAAGGTTTCATCTCCCCTGGTGGAAAGCATAAATATGTAAGCAGAAGCTATCAGCGCATGTGTGGGGGGTCCCAAAGTAATAAGGAATCACGCTGGTCCAGATGGTGTAACCCTGAATCTGGAAACTGCAGTGGGATTATATTCAGTTCCTTTGGATAAGATTGGTCTCTTTTCCTCATTAAAAGTAACAATATAGTGGTTCATTCTTTTTGTTTTCAAACCAAGCAGTAAATTTTGTCTGAATAGATGCGTGTGTGTGAGAGATGTTATCCATGTTCAACATTTAAGAGGAGCCTGACTCGCGGCAGTTATATAGATAACGCCCTGGATTACTGTCTTCACAACCAGAACCAGGCTCTGGTGTTGGTAATTGATGTAGCAAACTGACTGAAGCTGAGGCAGGAGAGAGGAACAAAAAAAAAATCACCACTCCAGGCTCTTTGAGTAACACCCAGACTAGTGATCTGTGCTCTCTTTCTTTCAGTAGGACTTGGCTTTTGAAGAGGGATCGCACTGAGCAGTTAGCATTGCCTGCTGCTGAGGAACAAATTATTTAAGCAGGGAAGCTGCTGAGGACATGTGACTGAAATGATTAAGAAAAAAAAATAAATAGAAAAAGGTAAAAAAAAATTAAAATCCTCAAATTTAAGGGCTGGAAGAACTTTCTTAATCACGTAGCAAGGTGGTCTCCCTAGGAGAAGCAGTAAGTAGAAGCTTGCATCAATTATTTCAGTTTGATCTTTTCTTGACCTTCTCAGGAGACTTTCAGTCTCCTGTGACTTTCTGGGATGGCGTGCCCAGACCTCATCCAGACAAGGCGTCAGGACTCAGCAAGGGTGCACACTAGGATCTGAGAGTGGGAAGTACTGTTGGATCCCACAGTCTAGACGTAGCTCCAGGGAAGATTTCCCTTGTTTTGGGGTTGCTTTTTTTGTTCATTCCTCCCCCCTTCTTTCTCCTTTTTGCATCTTGTGAACTCCGAATTGATTTCTGCATTTTACCTAGGCACTTGTGCTGGGTGTCAGTGACCAGTGGGGGGAATGTGGTGTGTTGATCTCACAATGACCTTTGAAGGAGAAAACACAAAGCCACTCTAATTTCACACTGATTGTATGCAAGTGTAATTATCCCAGTGTTGGTGGAGATGCAACAACAGGTAGGATGGCATGGAGAAAACTAATAGAAGACAACAGGTGACCAAGTAGATTTCTGGGTTTCTCATCTCTGAGATGGGTGCAGGAAAAGTGAAGTTAGAAAACAAGAGGTTTTTTTGTTTTTGTTTTTGGGTCTTTTTTATTATTTATTGCAAAAGAGTTAATTGTCCTTAGGATGTACAAGTGCAAAAATACTCTAGGAAACTCCGCTGAGGCTGGTGAGCTCTTAGATTCAGGTCAAACCATGAGGTCTGGAGGTGTTTCTCTCATAGCTGTGCCTGGGAGAGGTTTGCTTGTGTTCAGGGATCCATCCTCTTTGAAACCATCACCTTTTTCTTCATCTTACTGCACCCGTATTCAACTAGAAGCTCCTACGATGTGCTAATGCCCAAGTTACTAAAGCACTGGCAGCCTTTTTTTCCCAGTGCATGTTTAGTGTGGGCAGATAAAGCCAAGCCATGGCAAGCAGCAAAAGTGAGGAGGATTCTTCATTTACATTTTATTTCCTCACTGCAAGCTGAAGAATAATATGAAACATGTTGGTTTTGTGTGATGAAGGAAACAGTGCAAGGGCCTGGCAGCTGAAGTTTTGAACCAGCCACTTAAAAACAAAAGAAGAGCAACCCCACAGCTTGTCTTTTGCTGGATACCATCCACAGTCCTCCGTTCAACCTTATATGTTGTGGGCTATGCATCATAAATGGTAAAAATATCTAGCTGTGCTTTCCTCACTTGTGTTCCCGGGCAGCTGGAGGCTGGATAATAGTATGCCATTAAATACAGTAAAAACTCCCAGCAGTGCCAACATAGAGCCATGTGCTCTGAAGAAGTAAAATTGGACCGCTTAAATGTTTTAAATCATTTATCTTTTGGATAGAGAAAGAAAAGAACCCTTTTAAGTAGCACTGACTATCATGTTCTCCAACCAGAATAAACAGCCAGGATCTTCTGGCACAGGAAGCTGAAAGTAAATTTGATCTTTGGTGTAATAAAATTAACAGGTTAAAAGCTTATTCTGCTATTTCTAATAGACTAGCATCATCTCCAGCTATTTATAGCAAAGTGCAATTAAACAATTAAAACCTCCCATTGATATAAATGCATGGGTAGAACTAGTGACAGAGCTCCTACCTCTAGGGTAGGGTTTCTTCTTAAAATCTCTTCTTCCACTTTTTACTTATATTTCTCTCATTGAAACATGTTCACACTGTGTAAGCAAGTGAAAATTTACCCTTTATGCATGCAGTGGCTGAGGAGAATCAGCCAGTGTCGTTGCAGAATGGTTTCTGAAGCATCTCACAGCTATGTCAAAGCTTATTTGACATCTAAACCCCTTGTGCTTTAAAAAGCATGTTGAAAAAATGCCACTTTCCCCATGGATTTTTGTCCAGTCAGAAAAGTGGTCAGATTCAATTATAGCCACTTTGATTTTTTTACTTATTCCAGGAAAGCTGAAATTGGTATAAATGCTGTGATCCTTGAGGAAAAAACATGACTTGAGCATAACTATTTTTTACATAGTCTTCAAATCCTAGATAAAAGCAAAAGCTTTCAGAACTGTAGGGCATCTTGCCAACAGAAGGCATTTCTTATAATGAAGATTATATATATACATGCCAACTTTTCACAACTTTATCTTGGTTTTTTCCCTAGCACCTTCTTCCCCCCCAAGTCAATGCAGTCTGAAAAAGCTCAGGAATTATTTTTTCCTTTGTTGAAACTACCCCACCTCCATTAATCAGTTTGACCTGCTTTCATTGGAATATGTAAAGTGTAAGTCAACAGTGGGGAAATGATAATTAAATCCTCATTTTATCACAGACTTTTGGGCTTGGATGACAGGCGTTTCCCATCTGCTACTGCAGAGAGGGGCCAGAATGGGGAAAGGCAACTGAAAGACTGCATTGCACAAGGGTCTGCTTTTCCCTGTCAGTTGACCCATGCCTGGCTGCAGGGTTGAAGGGATCACAGGCCCAGTCAAAACAAAAGTAGTCTTCATAACTGTAACCATTATGGAGGAGTTTGTGTTTCCTCAGCATTGCAGCCTGGGGTACTGCAGGGGCATGGAGCCAGGCGGGACATAAAACAGTTCTCCATATGTCCCAGGAAACTTGGGTATGTGTAGCAGCTGCTTTGAACTGGCCAATTCCCATCTGGGAATGTTGGGGACTAGGACACAGGCTGTACCCTGAAAAAGAAATACTAGTTTAGTCAAAACATCTACCAAAAGTACTTGAAGGTACTTGCCACTTGCAGCCTGTCTTTGTAGGGAGCAACAATGGGGACTTGGGGTAGATGGTGGGGGAAGCTCCCTGATCACCGAGGTGAAAGCTCAGTGCTAATGTTACCTTGCTCGCTTCCCAAATTCATGGGCACACCATTGCTCCGCAGGCTCCTTCAGAAAGCTCTGTTCACAGGGAACGTGCCTGTGTGTTTACTGAGAGACACATGGGGGTTTTAGGGTATGAAGGGAGTTACCTCTTCAGTTTCTCAGCCTTTGGAGCTGTCAGTCTTTCACGTGGAATTGCCTGTGATCTCTTGTTGAGTGTGAAAAAGTGCTTTGACCTGGAAAGACTTTCTATTCTTGTGCCTACAATCTTGATTATATTTCATTTTTAGGGCCCTCACTCCGAGAAGGACATTGAGGGACTGGAGTCCATCCAAAGAATGGCAACAAATCTGGGGAAGGGTCTAGAGCACAAGTCTGGTGAGGAGCGGCTGAGGGACCTGGGCTTGTTCAGCCTGGATAAAAGGAGGCTCAGGGGCTCTCAACAACTCCCTTACAGGAGGTTGGAGCCAGGTGGGGGGGGTCAGTCTCTTCTCCCAAAGAACAATCAACAGGACAAGAGGAAATGGCCTCAAGTTGCACTAGAAGAGGTTTAGGTTGGACCTGAGGAACAATTTCTTCCCCTCCAGGGTTGTCCAAGCCTGGCCCAGGAATCCCAGGGCAGCGGTGGAGTACCCATGATCCCTGGAAGGTTTTCAAAGCCATGGAGATGTGGTGCTGAGGGACATGGTTTAGTGATGACCTGGCAGTGCTGGGTTAACAGTTGGACTCAATCTTAAGGATCTTTTCCAACCTAAATACTTCTATGATTCTACGATTATCTCTTTAGGAGCTGGTACAAGAGTCCAGACTGGAAGAGGTTTGCTTGTGTTCAGGGATCCATCCTCTTTGAAACCAACACCTTCTTCATCTTACTGCACCCGTATTGAACTAGAAGCTCCCACGATGTGCTAACGCCCAAGTTACTAAAGCACTGGCAGCCTTTTTTTCCCAGTGCATGTCCAGACTCTTGTACCAACTCATGAAGTGCAAATGATGGGATTTGTGAGTGGGCATTAGAAGCATTGGCTTTGTTATTTATGAGTTAATAGCACTATTCTTACAAATGATGCATGTATAGGTGGCTGGTTGCTTAGCAGAAACATAGTCCAAAAGCCAGACCTGCAAATAAGACCAAGTTACAAAGAGTAGTTCTAATTCTGTGGCTAAAGCTCTGTGCTTTTCAGTGAATTCCATTGTAGAGTACCTCTACAAACAGTATATTTCCGCATTTTGTGAGAGATTAGAATTCCCTGGTGGTCCAGTTTCTCTCTGCATAGAACAAGAACACTCATTGTGTGGTCCACACATAAACCCGCACTTACCTGAATATAAATTGAAACCTGTATTTTGGGTTGTTTTTATTTTCCTATGCAACCAGTATTCTCCTGTAAGTAATCGGAGTTACACAGAAAATGAAACTGAAAACTAGTAAGAATTTTATATCATGAAATGTAGTACTTGTTCTGTAGAGGGCTTAGCCAAAAGTCTTAGTGAAGTAACGAAACAGTCAAGAAAAAAACCCTCAAGGAAAACAAGTCATGTCACTATTTTATTCTTTCTCTTCTCATTCATCATTTCTAGAGGTAGGTTTGTTGGCAGATTTCCAGAAATCTGCCTTCTTAAAAGCTGCATTGTTCTGTTCCTACCCTTGTAATGTTTTTCAAAAGCTCTTTAGTAGTAGAGAACCAACAAACATGCAAATGTTATGTTTCTTTCTCTGTTTCTTAGAAGCAACTTTTAGACCAACGTATTTTTTAGAAAATATGCAAGATACGAACCTGAATCACTTTAGACAACTCAACGATGCTCATAGGCAAATATGACAAGATACATATGTGGTATAAACTTAATAACTGCCTCTCAGTGACTTGTGGTTAGTGATAAACTGATGGTCACCCTCTTGAATTTTAGTGTAATGGTATTTTCATTAGTAGATGGCTTTATTTAAATAACATTATCAATGAAATTATAATGCAAAAATGAAGTTATTGTATTACGGGCAGGATTCAGAAACTTGCAGCCACGGCTTAGAAAAGTCACCCAAATGTTGTGTAGGACTTCTGCTGTTTTTTCAACTATCAGGTTTAAATCTAGATATTATTTCTAACAGGGTAAGATTTTTCTTGATGAAAGAAAATGTGATTTTCCAGCTGGGACAGAATATGTTTGCTAACTACTGCGTGCCTTCTCTGGGTGAGACAGGCCCAGTTCCAGCACTATTTCAGTAGACAATATTCCTGTTGCATCTGCCTGTAGGGGCTAAACTTTTCACAGACAAAATTGCCATTCAAACAAATGCTTGTTTGTTTATGCAAATACAGTCACATGTGTGCACAATTGTTAGTTCTGGCTACGTATGCAGGGAGAAAAAGTTGTCCAGGAGGAAAGGCTAGAGTTTAAAGATCAACCATTAGGCTTTATCTATAATAACAGATAAGATGTCACCTTTGTGTTGCAAGAAAACAAGAAGTACTTGGAGTGTGTATCTGTGTGCAAGGCACTTTTATCTCTCTCTCTCTTCTTCCCTGTGAATTTTGCATCCATTGGCCAATTTCAAAACAATTAGGAAACAGGTCAAATTGATTGACATTTAATTCCCTATGTATGGATGTTGGCTAAGGAGATTCTACTGTGATATTCACTTAGGAAAGAGGCATCAGCACAACCTTATCCTCCCTTTCAAGGTGTATTCATTCAGGGGAATATCTCCTCAGGAGAGAGACTGAAGGAACTCATGTGTTAGAACTTCCATGGTGGACTTGACAGTGCTGGGTTATCCATGGTACCTGATGATCTTAAAGGTCTCTTTCCACTTGAATGATTCTATGATTCTATGAAATTGCAGCATTTAGACAGCCATCCATGCCCCAGGGAGAGCAAAACTTATGGTTTTTAGCATGAGATATTGCTGTTGACCTCTAACTCTAGGCCATGTTACTTCTAATCTTGCATAGGAAGTGTCTTTGTGGCCACGGCTCCAGGAGATAAGCCCTTTCCACTTCATGAGGTTCCCAGAGCTTCTGTGCCCCACAGCCAACACCTCTGGGGTACTTTCAGCTCCATTTTTCACTGCAGGGGCACTTGTTTTAGTAATAGGGACTCATGGGAAGTAGCTCATCAGACTTTTACTGTTCCTTTGCTGTAATTTCTGAACTGCTGCTGAGGATGGTCAAGGTGAGGTCACAGCAACAACCTCCTCTGATGGGAAGTTTCTGGAGAGACAACATGGAAAATAAGCAACTATCAGTCTAAACTTTACCAGTCAGTAGTTGGTGACTGAAGGAGTTGAAAGACCCCAAAGACTTTTGGAACTACATTGTAAGGAAAATAAGGGTTGTCCTATGAAAATAAAGAGAGTATTCCAGTGCTTGCATATTTCTGGCATATTTTCATTCAGATGCAGAAGAAAAAACAATTCTGCCTGCCCTGAACTTCCTGAAGAAACCTCTGCTTCTTAGCACCTCCTGTGAATTCACATCTCCGGAAGCCAAAATTAACTTAGTATAAAAAGATGCAAATATCCCCCCCCCCCGTCATGATTAAATGAGACACTGCAACCAGGGGGGGGGAAAATTCCCTCTTGTCCATTTCCCTTAGACTACAAATACCTTGCATCTCCCCTTGACCCTCTGTGTGTCTCTTCAGTGTTAACACCTATTAACGTTTATGGGGCATTGACATAATTTTTAATAAGGTATCACACCAGAGCAGTGCTAGAAAAATCGACCTTGGAGACCCGTGTCTGAGTCAACTTAACTCTGAGCACTTCTGAGTGAACCATTTGCGGGTGGAAGAAAAAGTGTCTTTATTTTATTCTTTATGGACAGAGCCTTTGGAAGTTTGAGCCTATCATTTTAGATCCTCTGGGTACATTGTATAAAATCACACAATTCCTTAACAAGGAATTACTCTCTCACTACAAAGAGATTGGCCTTGATGTTAGGACAACCAGTCATCAAACGCTAACTCATGGTATTTTAATTTATGGATCCTATAGGCTGTAATCAACTTGTTGCACATGGTAGCACTGGAATGCTGCCCCATTTTAGAAATAATAACTTCTTCACCCATGGAAAGTCATTATGTTTATAACAGCTCAGAGGTAGAAACTGGGAGGTCAAAGATTATTGGAAAGACACCTCCAGAAAAGGCCTCCACTTTTTCTTTCCCTTGAAAATGGTTCTGAAAGCCCATAAAATTCTGTGGCTTTCACCAAATGACTTGTGAAATAACCATCCACAACTGTAGTTAAGAAAAATTACATACTACTGCTGGCACTCACATTGACCTGATGAGATATAGTTAATGTGAAATCACCAAGCCTTTGAAGAGATGAACTTGTGCATCCTGAAAGAGCGTGACACATGTTTTGGAGGAACAAAGGATCATTGCCACCAACAACTATTGAAAATAAGGAATATTGAATAGATTTCTGGGATTGTATCTGAAACTAGAGGTGATCTGCTTCAGAGATCGCTCTGGCATAACAACAGAATGTCGTATGCACAATATAGAAGCTCTCTTGCTTGAAGAAACTCTGTATAGAAACTCCAATCCCAGGCAATGCTCCAGGCTTGGGGAAGAGTGGCTGAAAAATGCCTGGCAGAAAAGGATCTGGGGGTGCTAGTGGACACATGGCTGAACATGAGCCAGCAGTGTGCCCAGGTGGCCAAGGCGGCCAACGGCATCCTGGCCTGGATCAAAAACAGTGCATCCAGCAGGAGTAGAAAAGTGGTTGTGCCCCTGTACTGGGCACTGGTGAGGCCACAGATTGAGCACTGGGTTCAGTTTTGGGCACTGCAAGATAAAAAAGACATTGAGGGACAAGAGCGAGTTCACAGAAGGGCAACAAAGCTGCTGAAGGGTCTGGAGAAAATGTCTTATGAGGAGCAGCTGAGAGACCTGGGGTTGTTTAGTCTAGAGAAGAGGAGGCTGAGAGGAGACCTTATTGCTCTCTACAGCTACCCAAAGGGAGGTTGTAGTGAGGTGGGTGCTGGTCTCTCCTCCCAGGTAACTAGGGATAGGACAAGAGGAAATGGGCTGAAGTTGCACCAGGGGAGGTTTATGTTGGATATTAGGAAAAATTTCTTTCCTGAGAGAGTGGTGAGGCCTTGGAGCAGGCTGCCCATAGAGGGGGTGGAACCACCATCCCTGGAAGCATTCAAAAAACTTGAAGATGTGGCACTTCAGGACATGGTTTAGTGGTCGTCATAATGTTTAGTAGACAGTTGGACTTGATGATCTTGAAGGTTGTTTCCAACCTTAATGATTCTATGATTCTATGATTATTCTGTGGAGAGGACCAAATTATAGTTTAAATTGTGCCTTGGTAGATTGTGATGTATATTTAGGACTCCCTTTATATACCAGAAGCTCAAGATGTGAATGAAAGGTTTATACAAGTAGCAAAGCTGAATTATGGAGGATCTTTACTTACAGAATTGTAGTGTAGCTCCTTAGTGGTGACCTGGCAGTGCTGGGTTAACAGCTGGACTTGATGATCTTGAAGGTCTCTTGCAACCAGAACAATTCTATGATTCTGTGATTCTTTTTTGTGTGTTCATTTTGTTAGAACTATGAGTTGGAGACTATATCTCTTGAGAGGAGACCTTATTTTTTGGGGTCTTTTGTTCTTTCTCTGTGTTCTTCCATTGTTTTTCTGATCTCTCATTTTTGCAGCCTTCCCAATCAGTAGTAATGTGTTACAGGCTCCATGGTTGTTTCAGGAAACCAATGCCATCATCAGACACTGATCAGCTACATCAAGGATAAAGGTGATTGTTTGACATCTTGTTGTCTGAGGTTCATGTCACCAGCTTGAGGACATGAGTAGAAAAATGGAGGAATTTCAGTTGATCTGCTGCCCTTAGCTTTTTTTTTTTTTTTCCCTTCAAAGAAGTTACCTTTATGAATATCTTTTTTTCTTTGAAACTCCTCTAAAGCATGGATTGTCAAATTCTGCAGTGCATTAAATGTGCCTAGTGTGTCATACATAAGCATAGCACGTAGTTGTACTTATTAACCTTATTAATAGAAGAGAGTGGAAAACAAGCCTTGTGTACAACACCAGCACAGATGGCCACCCTCAGATGAATTCACTGTCAGGCTGTTACCAAGTACCTCACAGTTGTTTGCTCTTGCCTGGCATGCCTGGGACTTTCTGGCAGTGATCGGAAGATGCCTTTTTGATTTCCAGGTATAAAACTGGAAATTGGTAGCTAACATTTTCCTATATGTGTCATTTATGTGGGACCTGCCTCTCTTCTGATTTCTTTTTTTTGCCAGTGTGTTTAGCAGCTGGCAGAATATCTACTTGCTCACTGTTTGAGAAGAGGAAATCACAGACTGGTTTGGGTTGGAAGGGACCTTTCAAGGTCATCCAGTCCATCCCCTTACTGTGAGCAGGGACATCTGCAACTAGAGCAGTTTGCTCAGAGCCCTGGCCAACCTCACCTGCAATGGTTTCAGGAATGGGGCAGTGACCACCTCTCTGGGCAACCTGGGCCAGAGTCTCACCACCCTCATGGTAAAAAATGTCTTCCTTCTCTCTTCTCTTCTATTTTAAGACCATCACCTCTTATCCTCTTCCAACAGGTCTCCCTGGAGCCTTCTCTTCTCCAGGCTGAACACCCACAACTCTCCCAGCCTGGCCTCCCAGCACAGGGGTTCCAGCCCTCCCAGCATTGCTGGGGCTCCTCTGGCCCCGCTCCAAC
>WTSP01013525.1:0-51998 GCA_025331215.1 Actenoides lindsayi | reverse complement strand
ACACACATATATATGAGCCTGAAAAAAAATTTGGTGATTATAAGCATTCCAATTATTCCCTACTACACTTCTTTATAAAAGTCAACATTTTAATTATCATGATGTCAATCTCTTGTAGCTCTGTACAAAGACACGTATCTGAAAATAAATACTATTAGCAAACTGCACGGGAAGTTTAGGTGATGCACACTAATAGTGGATAAAAGGCTTCTCTTAAGTCCTTGTTTTCAGCACTGACAGGTTAGATTTGAAAACATGTTCTGCTGCAGAGCTGCGAGCCCAGAACACTGTTCATGTTTCCATATGACAAGGGAAAACTGTCTCCTCAAGACTTACACGCACTGCAAATTCTGCTTTACAATAGCAGAAGCACTTTGAAGATTTAATGTATAATTAAAAAAAAATAAAAAAATAAAATTGTTTGCACAAAAGTAGAGGTACTGCTCTGTCACAGGCTGATTCCTCTGTGTGCCAGGCCAGTGAAGGGAAGCTGCAGAGCCCAGAGCTGGAGATGCTGCCAAGAGATGACCTGCTTTGGTGAAAGGGCGAGCTGACCCGGCCCTGGGTGGGGGGGGGGACCCGGAAACATCCAAGCACATCACTGAGCATATCATCACTACTAGGAGAGAGGGATCAAGTAGGATTTCCCAGCACGTCTACATGAGGAAAACTCTCCTGCAGCAGATTGTGTTTGCAAAAAACAGTGCTTGACTGGCTCGATCATTCCTACCCACCCCGACCCAGAACAACTGCTGGCAGAGCTGCTAACTGCACCCATACTAGAAATGCTGTTGTTCTGAAAACCTTTAACATGAGTGTCATTTGGGGTTTTTTTAGATCTTTTTTGTTTCATTTTTAGATTCCTACACGCTATTTATACACGGAATAATTACATTTACCTCAGATAATTAATGGATCCTTACATTTCTTCCTAAACAGCCCAGATTTTACTTAAATCAGTAGAAGAAGTAACATTACTATGCAAGTGAGGTTGCATATAAAACCTGGCATGAACGATGGTTATTTAGGGAGTAGCTTGATTCCAGATATATGAAGCAGATATGTTTTAAGCATGTCAGCACTTACAGTAGACATGTAAATTTAACTTCTGTAAACTCAGAGCCAGTGCAGCTTGGAAAAAACTTGGTGTCTGGCTCCGGGTTGTACAGTGTACCCAGCATTACTGCTGGTGTCCTCCTAGCCAGGGCATCATGTGTAAGAAGCCTGAACACCTTTAAAATCCAGTCTGAAGTTACATTTCAGACAGGAAAAAGAGAAGGAAAACGTAACCCCTATTTTTACTTCTAAATTGTAAATACTGGACTTACTGGGACAGCATAAGCACTGGCCCGTGATACCATCTTTCCAGGCTTGAACTACATTTTTGGTAAGGATTGTTTCCATTTCCTCTCAGCAGAAGGTACCAAGACTTATGCAGCGTCTCCTGCAAAGCCACTGAAACGTGACACCAAGCCCACCTCCACTGCAAGTCACTCTTTAGAACTCTGACACAAGGTACGCACGTGACAGACGGGGCAACCTTTCTCACTGCTGCACAACAACCTGCCAAGAACAAACGGGATGTTATCTAAAGGGTAGGGCTATCTTACAGAAGATGGCCTTCTCTTTTTTCCTCCAAGCCCTTGATTAGTTTATATTAGAGCAAAGAATAACCCAAGACTTCTCCCCAAAAAATAAATAAATTCATTCTTTGTCAGTCTATGACTTGCTACAGGGCACTTGACATGGTTACTGTGTATGATAAATTCAACTTCAGGGGGGCTGCTGACCACACACTTACTCTGCAGCTTTCCCTTTCTTCCACATCTTCTTTGCGACGTCTGCCCCGTTATTTTATGAAAGCACTGACCACTTGAAAATGATTCTGTAGGAAGCAATGCCCTACATGATGTGGACTATACCTGCTCTGAATTCAGTCTTCTTTCTCACCATATGCCTCTTTGCCCCAATCCTACTTTTCATTTTACCTGCCTCTGGCATGAACCTCCCAGTTCCAACTGTTGGATGCCACACTGCTCCACTGCAGGGTACATTGCCTGGGTCTGATTCTGAACTTACTGTGTCAGGACAAAGCAATATCGGGCATTATGCAAACATTTTTCAAGCCAGCCATCTTTCTGTGGCTGTTACTTGTCCTCTAGCCACATGGTTTATGTGGGGAAAGAGTCAATGCATCTTAGAGGGAATTAATTATGGCATAGTTTTATTGCATGGCCTTGCTGGCAGCATTTTGTGGAGAGATATGGAAGCACGTGGCTAATTTGGGTGCTTCTGGGGAGCATGAAGGTCTAACAAGTAACCATCGAGGAAACTGATAGGTCTCTACTCCTCACCAGCAGCCCCAAGCACTGCAACAGTGGGCTCCTCTGTCAGCAAAGGGGATCCATCACCCACGGGCGAGCACTCTGCACACACCACAGCACTGCAAGTACTTTTCTGAACCTAGCACATGTACTTCAATACATTTCCATTTCCTTCCTCTTCACTGTCAAAATAAACGTGGCTAAAGTTGTCTTCAGTGGAGCACCGAATAGTAGTGGCTACCTTACCAGTACGTAGTCCTCTCAAGCTCCCAAGCAGCTGCACAAGCACAGGTCAGCACACCTTGTTGGTCCCACTCGTGCCACAGGTACCAGCAGGCAGTCTACTTGAAAGCCACGCTCTTTGGCTATGGAAGTCACGGGCTACCAAACCTAACAGAAAACTGTTTTCCCTACAAATGGGTCAAATGTATGTAGCAAATTCTACACATATTTGAAGCAGGAAAAATATTTCAGTTATTCTACAAGACTAGAATATAACCCAATCAGTAGCTAGGAGGTTTTCTGGCTGGTTTTTTTGTCTTGTTTTCTTTTTTTGTTGGTTTCTTTTTTTTGGTATATTTTATTTCTGAAGATACTACCACTCCACACATCACAGTGCAAATCATATTTAAAATTATTTTGATCTTATAAATATTCCAGTCATAAACGTTTTTTTTTCCTCTCTTTCTCTGACTTCCAGGTTTAAATTCTAGGCCACCATTATATCAATCTCTAGCTTTAAGGTTGTTAGTAATACTTTGATTTTTATATAAATGGATTACTGGATCCACAGCTGTCAGTACAATTATGGCCAAGACCTTGCAGCCTGAACCAAGCTACAGAAACATTTAAATAGAGTCTACATAAACAAATAACCAATAAATTCATATTCTTGACAAAAATATTTCCAAGAAGATGGTTATTTAATAGGTTTTTATTGTCCATTAAGTATGACCTCTGAACTATTACGTATAGACATATGCAGGATACAGTGAGCACAGCAGCAGTAATTTCAAGATGCAAATATTTCCTGCAATTTCTCTAAAGCAATGCATACAAACCCCTTGAAGCAGAATAAGCTACATACTTCAGAACCAAATACAGATACTAGTAAATTTAAAAGAGGTTACATGTGTGAGATGGAAGGGGCATATGGTGAAAAACAGAAACACATGCTAGAGATTATTTACTTTTCAGTGAGCCAGACCCAAAACTATTATATTTGGTGCTCAAAATGAAGGCACAATGAAGCCCTGCAAATGAAAACACTACATTTACATATGTATCCATGACTAATCTCACCTAAGTTTCTAAGTTCAGCATCGTTTACATCCAAACTGCTGTTCTGGATCCCCTTGTCCCACTACAGGAAATGAAGAAGTGCTTTTCAGTTGTCTGTGTGCAGCACATCTACCTGCTAACATCCAGCCCCTCTCTTCGTCCATTCAAGGGAAAGGCAGCTGGGTGAAAGTGCCACATGGATTAGCAGCAGCGCGGAGGAGAGCATTTTGACCATCGTCATTTAATTGCGTAGGCGATGGGACAAAGTGCAGCCTTAGGAAGTTTACAGATGATGCAAAACTGTGAGAAATGTTTGAGAGCCCAGAAGCTTGTGCTGCCATTCACAGAGACCAAAACAGACTGAAGAAACGGGCTGACAGAAACCTCGTGAAGGGGTGTGCCATGTCCAGCTCTTAGGGAGGAACAACCCCGTGCACCAGCACAAGCTGGGGTCTGATCAGCTAGGAAGCAGCTTTGCAGAGAAGGACCTGGAGGTTGTGTTGGAGAATAAGGCAGAAGCATGCCCTTGCAGTCTGAAGTGGACAACAGCAGCCGGGGCTGCATTAGGAAAATTATTGGCAGTGAGCTGAGGGAGGTGATCCTTCCCCTTTGCTCAGCACTGCTGAGGCACATCTGGCACATCGTGCCCAGTTCTGGGCTCCCTGGGACACGAGATGTGGATATACTGGAGCGAGGCCAGTGAAGGATGACAAAGATGACACTTGCACTGGAGCCCCTGCCATACAAGGAAAGGCTGAGAGAGCTGGGAAGGTTTGAAGAAGGGCTTCAAGAAGGGAAAGCTTAGGAGCTTGTTCTCCATGAATCAGTGATTTTACATCAGAACTCCAAAAAGATGGAGCATATCTGGATCTTGATGTGATTTTGCAAACATTCGTGTTTTGTAAAGGAGTAGAGAGAAAGTGCAAACATTACCAGGTTACCCTAAAACAATGTTTCCGTGACCGGATAAATTCTGAAACATAATTTAAACCCAGGGATGCTGAAAAATACAAACCAAAATCAAATACATTAACAAAAACCCCAAAAGAAAATTGTCTTCAACCTTTACATGCCACTTGGTGGCCAGAGAAAGGACGAAACTTCACACTCTGCAGCTATTGTAGAAAAGCTGAGCTTACCTATCTGCCTTCTTAGAGGCATAATGCAGAATTGAGAACTAAAAATTTGATGTCAAGAATGTCTTGTCCTTTCTGTAAACTCCACTACTTCAGCTCTCCTCACGAGGCACTGAAAGTAAAAGCTCAAGTGGAGTTGAAAGATACTGGTGTCACGGGTAAACTCGTTCCAGCAGTGTCCCTGACAGCAGTGGCCTTTGACTCTCAAGCCTGGACCTGGTTCAGCCCTTGGCTTCCCCAGCACGTGAAAATAAGTGTAAAAGGCTCCCCATGGCAAACTTTGCAATGTTTGCAAATTCCACCTGTCTCATGTTCCCCTGGATGAAGCTGTGGTGCTGTCTGTCCCTGCCAACACATGTGTGTAGCTATACATCATGAGGAGCTGATACACAGCGCTGCACTTGCCATTAGAATACAGGAACGTTGCTGGCAGGTATGGCACTCTGACTGCTCAACAGCATATGGCTTCATTTTGATCTGTGGTTGCACACAAGGAAAAAAAATGGCATGCAACTTATAAGCCTTTCTGAAAAAAGATTGTGTTCTAATGATATATCTTCTTTTAAAATACTATTAATATTATTAATCAACTATTGTAATAATTATTAATCGTTTATTAATACACATACAGTTTTGTAACTAGTTATTTTATTCATCTGAAAATAAGCCATTCATATCGAAATTTGTCTTATTTATGCAAACCTACACGTTCAAAACCACACACATTTTCTAACTCTCCATCCTAGGTATTATATTTTTCCACAATCAGGTCCCATCCCTTCTGCCTGCTGCTTTGCTGTTTGCTAGCACAATCAGAGACCTAATTAAGCAGACCGTGTATCTCAATTTTTAAAGTTAAAAATATTTGGAAGACAACACAGACGCATTTTTCAGAAGGCAGAAAGTGATGCTCACATTTTCAACATAAAATCCAACCCTGAGCGAATCTTAAAACCTAAACAGAACCAAACTCTTCTGCAACTCAATTTTTTGATTGCCCCATTATGCCCCATTGTCTAATGGTCAGCTGGATGCAAGGGAGGCTTCCTTTCAAACTAAGAAGGCATCCTGAAAATAAGACATGTTTGCAGCTCCCAAAAAACCTTGCCAGCATATATCAACTTTGCTGGATCATAATCAAGCATCGGAAATACCATTTCTATTTTCAGAACATCATGCATCCAGGATGAAAGCTGGGTTCCTCCCACATCTAAATTGCTCAGTAAATCTTATATTTCAAGAGCAGTCTTATGATAAATGTCAATTCTGTGCTAACTGCATTCTGCAAATATATAAATTGAGATGTACAAAAAAAACCAAAACAAACCCAGATAAGAATTTTTTTAAACTGAGGATGCAACTTGGCCAAGGAAGATAAACATTTCAGCCACAACCTACAGGTTAACATTCAGGCTAGACTGAGTTGGGAGAAGGTATTTTTGCATACCCTTGGGATGTGTCAGAAATAACATATTTCATAGATGTGGAATGCTTGAACATGAAGCTATTACTTGGGGGAAAATTTAATAGACAGATGGTCTCCACTTTCTACTCTGAAAAGTGACACAAACCAACCAAACAAAAAACCCAAACATAAAACAAACAAACAAACAAAAAGATAATATTATTCTAATCCCTACGCAGCAAACTATTCTTTAATTCCAGAATTTTTTGGGTGATGTATTAAAAAATAACCTGTTCAAACCAGATATAGACAAAAAAACCCCCAAAACCTTATCAACATTTTTTGCAAATGCACATTTAGGTTAAAATAATCATTATCTGACACTTGCACTATTAGAAATCTTTTCTTTCATGCAAAGCAAAATGCCAGCACTGCCTTCTCATCAGCACAGGAGTTGCCCCTAAATAGCATCGTTTGTGTCTGAGTTCTTCCAGTATAGAAATAGTAAATAAATATGTAACTCGGACAAAGTTTGCTTATCATTTATAACAATCAGAATATTTCATTATTAGGTTTTGAATCTCTGAACTTAATAAATATCTATCACGATCACTTCTTTCCTAAAACCACCTGATTTTATTTATGGCTAGGTTCTTCTAGTGCACTCAGCAGGGCACAGGCAGATGACAGGATAAGGAGCTCATTTTATTGTCTAAATTGGAATCCAAATTGGAAAGGCTGCCTCCTTTGCTAGCTGGTCTGTGGATTAGAATCGAGTGGGTAGTTTTAGTTCAATTTCTCCACAGATGAAAATAATAATAATTGAAGAAAGAAATCTCGTTTACCAGTCTTAGTTCAGCACAAGGCAGGCCTGGAGATGTCCTTGGTCTCTATTACAAGACAACCTAGAGTATATTCTTCAAAATAATGAAGCCTACCAAACAGTACTTGAATATTTAGAGAATTTTAGTCTTTCCTATACTTAATATCCTCTTTATAAAGTCAATATAATTCTGTTATTTCTAGATATTTGTGATGTATTAAGACAAATCAGAGGCAATTGTTATGTGGAGGCCAAAGAGAATTTTGTCTAATAAATTTAAACTGCAACATCAGTTTGAGAAGAAATACACATAGTCTGAAGAATTTTTTTAAATTAAAAAACTAAGGGAATATTTTTTTGGGTAACACTACTTACTACTCAGTGTTTCTTAAGCTCCAACTGCAAAAAGAAATACCACGTATATTAGATGAAATGATCACATTTTATTTACCCCACAGAACTCAGGTCTCTCCTTGGGTGTCACTTCCTGGATTGAAAGATTAAGCTAAGAAATGTATATTCGAATTAAACGTTTCAACAGGCGACTTTGGACAGGGTGGGAATATTAAGCTGCCCTGCCAGCTAGAAAGAACAAATTCCTGGGAGACATAACAAGCCGTACTCTGTGGTGGTTCAAAATTTTGAAGGGAAGAAGCCAAGTTCTGCCAGTGTTTGCAAGCTTTTCCTTCAAGCTTAGGACTGGTGAGATGTATTAGCACTGTATGTCTTATTCACAAAAGTCAGCAAATTGGCACATAAAGCCCCCTACATGCTGTTTTACAAAGGGATAAGGCTATTTGTTGAATAATAAAGACATCCTAAAGGGTAGAAGCTGTGTTGCTCAGATGAAAAGCCTGTTTTCTGCTCGTATTTCTTAGTCTCACCTATTTTTCAGTTACTCATTGTGCATACTGTATAACTTAATCAGGCTAATCACCACGGAGTATCACAAAGGGCTGTGATGCTGTATTGTTCTCTCCCTACGAGCACGTTAACTAGGAAAAATAAAAGCTATTACTTGTGGAGTTCCTACCAATGTGAGCTGTACGCATGTACAAATACTTTAATTTTTGTGTTGTATTGTTGCTAAAGCGATGACATTGACACCAGAATTATCTACATACCTTAAGTATTTTGGACAATTTCACATAAACAGAAAGAACGGTGCCTCACCCTGTTACATTGGCAAAATTGTGAAGTTATTGTTTTTGATGGTGGAATACAGAATTTCATTGAGAAGGAAAACCAAAAACGGTCTTTGCTTTATTATAAATGACTGTAAAAACTGATCCTTTCAATGCCAAATACAAATACAATTACGAGACTTGGCAAAAATATGCAAAACTTTGTGTTTACTGTTTGCAGGGGGATGGTGGACCCTGTCAGTAGCCTTCCAGAAAAGTCCCTGCACCCTTTCATCCCTAGATTTTATATATTTTGTGGTAATCCAAGCCATATGGCTCCTACCTACATCACCTCAGATGATCTCCTGAACAGGGCTGTTAAGTAAGGAGAGCCTGCTTAGATCTGTGACCCCTTCACAGTTGTCCCTCAAGTGTCACTCAGTCAACCAGTGAAGAGCATCACAGATTGTAAGAACTGCTGAGCTTGCTGCTGCGTTCCTTTGTCAAGCAGGGCACAGAAAGTGTGGTCTCCTAATACTGTGTCTGGTGGTTAAAATAAAAGAAAGGGAAGCTGGCCTCCTTTCCCCTCTGCACTGGACACTGTCACCAACATTTTGAACACCATGTACAATATGCAGGCATATTACAAGCTCCTGAAACAGGCTGGTGTCAGCTGAAAGCCCCCTTGACACTGCTCTGATTCAAACGTGAGAACTGAATATATTATACAGTCCAAACTACTTAATAGTTTGAATAATGAAAAATAGAAGATTGAATTTTTTAATGGAAACAGGAAAATTTATTACAGGAAAGCCTTCATTCAATTAGCAGCTTAATTTATTCCAGGACCTTTTAAAAAGAATGGTGAATTATTTACGATGGGCAGACCATGCAACACCTGACAAAGCTATAGCGTGCGATGGGCACTTAAAATAGTCCCAATACTGGTTCATTTTCCCAAGAGCTCAAATGCTGATTACAAAATCCATGTCTCACTGAATTTAAACCAGCTGAAGGTTAAACTCTTACCTGATTTACACTTAGAAATGTTAAGATTCACGATGGTATTTAAACCATGCTGTCTAATTAATAACTTGTATTTAAGGCCGTGTCCTGGTAAGACACTTAAGTGTTGTAATGACCACATGTTTTCTTAGCACATAATATTCTACAAGATGCAACCTCAACAAACATTACATCTAGACTCATGTTTCACCCAGGTACACTTGGAATCTACAATGAGTAACAAATTATTAGTGCAACTCAACTCTTAAGTTTATCCCTGTCTCATCAGGCCTGAGAAAATGCTATTTTGTTCACATCACTTTTGGTCTAGTTATTGAATCCCTTGATTCAAACTGCAAATTGCTTTAGTAAATTCTAGGGAAAAAAAAAAAAAGTATATTATTTGAAGCATAACTTCTGAAGTAAATCATGCCTGGTAACTGTTGAAGTTTACATTTTGTTGTGGGGAAACAAGAGCCAAGTGAAATGAGAGCAAACTAAGATGTCTATGTTCTCCTCACATTGAGAAGACAGATCAAATCTAGATGAATATTTTTTTTACAATTTTTGCTTTAGTCTACCTTATTACTCTTCCTTTTGCTGAGACGATTGATGGGTCTACTAAGATATTTTCTGTTTGCACTGACCAAGCTAGAGCTGGTCCCGGGTGTCAGTCAATAAGACCTCACTGAGAATAGGTATTATGAAACTAATTTTATTGCTTTCTTAGATCTGAAGTTTCATTTTTTTAAAAAGTAATGGTAGATACATTGTCCACAGTGCCATTTTGATTAATATTTTCAGTTAAAAAGTAGGACCAGGCAGAAACAAAGCACATGCAGAGAAATGACTGCCATCATCAGAAGCAAAAGGGGACAGTTTGTGGGAAAGCTAACACTATTTTCATTGATGAGTTGGAACTAAGCATTATAATGACTTTATAAAGCTTGCTGATGACTGGGAATTGGCAAAATTGTCAGACACGAGGGGAACAAGTAGGAAGATTGATTACAATTGCTTTCCTAGGTATAAATGAGTTTTATTACAGCCAAGGGAAAAATAATTCATTAAACAGTAAAGAATTCTGGTCTTTCCTGCAGAACAAAGTACTTTGGAAAAACAGTAACAGAGGATTTTAGGTGTCGTGATTAAACATCTATCTAGCTGAGAGTGATAATGCTGTGGCAGGAAGACCTAATATAAAAACCCTGGACATAAAAAGAGAACAACAGATTCTGGAGAAAATTCTATTTTGGTAGAAGGCTTTCAGAAATATTCTTGATATTTAAATACTGCTTATAGACATCAGGGGTCACTGAAAGGACTGGAGAAGAAAATGAAGAATAATACAAATTAAATTGAAGAAAATGCCTCTGTATGACCTGTATAATTAATAGGCTTAGTTTGATCAGTTAATCAAGAAGATTGAGAGGTTGTCTGATTACAATATATATGAAACTGCTTCTCCCAGTCAAGGGAGCAGGGTTTTCTTCTAGCACAGAAAGCACAACAGGTGAGCATTATAATAGCAAAACTCTTCTTCTGAAAACCTGACATAAATATTCATGAAGGTAGCTAACCACCAGAGCCACGAACTACCAAAGATAATGGACTCTCCAGCCCTTAATGCCTATAAACCAAGAGTTCGCGTTTCTCTGAAAATCACGGTGAGGTAAACACGTGTTGCTAAAATACATATAGGCTGACTGGAATTAAATGGCTGAAGGTAAGTGGCAGGTCAGATCTGAACATTTAAAAGGTCATTTCCGTCCATGAAACTTTTGAAGACTGCAATGCAACGTGCGTCCACGTATCAGGGAAAATCGTCTACCCATGCACAGAATGTAACGATGATGCTGACAAGCAGAAAAACAAAAGGCAAAGTTTAGATAGAATTTTAGCCCTTGCTACTTAGTAAGTAGATTCTTGAACTCCAGCAGCACTTAGGATGTTCTGGTGGACATGGCCCAGACTTCACGTTCAGCTTCTCTCCTGCATCACCTCCACCCTACCAGAATACCACCGCACTTGAAAATCCAACGGCCTGAAACTCAGTCTTTGGGACCAAGTACTGCATAAAAAATGCAACTATTTTGTACTACATAGTACCAAAGTGTTCTGTGAATGCCCAAACAGGCTAGACCTAGTTCTAAAAAAGATCAGGTTTTGCTCTATAAAGTATCAAAATAATATAACAGTGGATGAGGGATGAGGGAAGAGGTTGGAAAGGAAGAAAAAGGGGCACCAAGAAGTGGCTTTTCTTACGTCACATTGACCGTCTTCCAGTTCTCCTTAGCAACCTTTTCTCTAAGCATCAGAGAATGCTTCCAGTTTTATTCAGTGACCATGACAGAGTACAAGGCAGTCATCTAACTTCTGCAGCCCCCACACAAATACAGTAGAGATCTGAGCTGACAACTAGATAAGCTGAAAATTAGACTTTGGACCTTATCAAACAGCTTGTCCCATCCCTCTGCAAAGACTCTTACACAAACGTTTTTAAAGGACAAAAGTGCAACAATGCCCATGTTGGAATCGTTTAAGTCTTGTATGTACTTGCGTAAGAGGTTTAGACTATTTGCATACAGTTTTCTTAACTCTCAACTAGAAACTGAAAGAATTAATGTTTCAGCTGCCGTGGGAAATGATGAATTAGTGGGGTATCAGGAAACAATCGTCAAATATGGTGCTAAAATTCATAGCTGAAGATCGAGGGTCTATTCTTCATTTCTCATTTCACTTAAAACATTATTATATCCACAGACACATACGTATGCTCTTCCATGTAGCTCATGAAATTGGCTGGATGATTACAGAGACTTAAAGATGAAGTGCACTACAAGGGATTATTCTAACACTTGATTGGTTTCAGATCGCTGCGGGGCTTTGACAGCTGATACTTGGCAGATGTGCTTCCATTTTAATACTGTTTATCTCCAAGTGATCTACTTCAAGGCATTTGGTCTTTTATTTGGGATGTGTGATTGTCTTCGGTAGGATCAGGCTCACCCTACGTAACCACTAGACTGAATGCACTGAGCCAGAACCGGTAACTGTACCAAAACTGTAGCCTTAGCTTTTAAAACCTTAAAAACAGGATTCATAAGGATAATTAATCTTATGGCATCTGGCTCGAATGCTAATGCTCCATATTTTACAGACTTTGATTTTCTTGTTCATGCTAGAGATTTGTGTGCTGTCACATGAGCATTCTTCTTTGTGATGTTCTTTCTGTGACAGTAACTACTAACTTTTGGGTTTGTCCTCATCTCATTTTAGAAAAAGATGGAGGGAGAGGCAAACTTTGATTCCCTCTCATAAGTCTTATACTCACTCTGGTTCTGCCCTAGACTAGATTTAGTTGGTCCCTTCAGCAACTAAAATAATTTCTTGGTTAATTTATCCTTACAACCCATGCAAAGCTAGGTATACTTGTGGGTAATGGGCACAGCTCTGTGCTGTCCTGGACTATAGTAAAAGATATGTTTATCTAAGCTACAATTACTTTTTTGTTGTTACTGGGTTTTTTGTTGGTTTGTGTTTGTTTGGGGATTTTCTTTTGTTTGTTTGTTTGTTTCCCAAGGGACACAAATGCCAGCTGGAGAATATTCTTAACACTGAAGTGCTCGAGTCTGACATTTCTGCGCTGCCACCAGCACACCAGCAGTGATGTGTCAGAAACACCACTCTCACAGGTTCACAGCTGATGATTGAAAGAAAAAACAAAAAAACTTTTGAACAGAAAGTCTGTTACTTTTAAAAAAATCACCGCATTTGCTAAACAAAAAGTGGTTGAAATCCTAAGCAACTATTTTAGCATGTGAGGGTTTTGCACAGTCACACTGTAAGAGTGGTCATCCTGTGTTGAGAAAACTCACTTTACTTGAAAGCAGCCTGGAAGGAGGCTAGAAACTTTCCCCTCACTGTGCCATCCTTACTGAACAGCCTTCAGAGAGGCAGAAACCTCTAACAATTTCAGCTACACAAACTGTATCCTCGTCTTCCCACAACAAAAAGACCCACTCTTTTCTTTTACCCAGGGTCAGAGCAATGACAACTAAAATATCTTTCCATTTATATAAATGTATTTGTTTCCCCAGGTTAAATTCCACTTTTAGCTAACATAGGGTTGGCCATAAGGGGGAAGGAAAGGTGCAAAAAAGAAACGCTTTACATTTTAAATGTTGATGTCTCAGTCCTTGAAACCACAGTAGAGAAACAGTCTTGGGAGCACAGATGGGAATACAGGTACCTCCCCAGCTGTCAGAATAATGTTCCTTGACCTCTTTCCACTCTACTGAATCTTCAGTTCTGTGTACAGTAGAGCAGCCATCACAGGAAACATAAAAATAAATCTCAGCAGAAATAATTTATATGTCTGGTCATTAGGAAATTGTCTTAGCAGATTGGGGAAATGAATTGAACCTGTCTTTCGTGCATTTTCTACCTCAACCACTGAACACCTTTTTCTTACGGCTTTTGGGAGATGAATGGAAGATACCTGGTACCTTTTTAATATTCAGAGAAAGATTTAGGCCAGTGTGCTTCAGGCAGACAGAACTACTGAAACTTGCAGTGATGGGCCTAAAATTCCACTCCTCCTCATATATTTTGTCAAAGCTGTAGGATTTGACCCTCAGCTAATAGATGTCGGAAGAGATTCATGAACAGAAGTTCGACACAGGAAAACAAGACAGGTAAGTCCATGATGGCTAGGCAGAACCAAATAAACAGACCGTCCCTTCGAGGTGTTTCAAGAAGCAAAATGGGAAAGGAATCACAGCTTTTCCTTCGTACTACAAGTTGTTTGAGATTACTTACCTTCATGACCACTATACAGTCAGGAGCCGTAGACTTTGTCTCAAACGTGTGTGTCCCACCACTGTGACATCGGTTCTTGCATCCCCTTATTGTTTGAAAGGTTCTGTGTGAATGCAGTGTTTAGACATCAGAAGAACTCCAGTAACCCAGTTTATGTCCAGGGATACTTTGGGGAGAACCAGTGCATTTGCCTTGATCATTCCCAAACAGTACTTTGGTATTATTATGTACATTTTGGATAACACATGCCTTTTCTATCTAAAACTCCTTTGCAGGTGGACTCTATATCACTTTTACTTAATTTTCTACTGTGGTAGCATAAATATGCTTAGATTTAAAACCTTAGAAACTTCAGCAATCATAAGAAGACTGAATATTTTTTTTTTTCCTCTTTCAAAAGCATAATGAAGTGCCTAAATAAGATACACTGTGATTTTAGTCTTCAGTACACAAATATCCAGATGTCCCGTGCTTGAAACATAAAATTCAAAAGTGCTCTGAACTTTCAAATCTCCCGTTGAATGTGTTTGTGATTAGACAAATATATATAACCAATATTTGATTCCTCTCTAGTGCTCTATGCTATGCACCTGATGCTTAGTGATATTATTTCTGCCAAAAGGATGCATCATTGTATTACTCCAGTGTGAAGTAATACAAACCTTAAAGAAATTACTTTTGCTTTTCTTCCACATTTGTTGTAAAAATTAAAAATTACTATATATGTGTTCTCTTAGACAAATAAGTAGGAAAGCTAAGATCATGAACCAGTGGTTACTTAATAAGTACTAAAATGAACTTATACTAAGGCTTGGTTGCACTAGTTAAAACTGACACAAAGAAGAAAACATCCCTTAGAACATATCAGTAACTTCCAAGTGACTTGGCAGAGGAAATGGTTTTTTGTTTGGTAATGAGAAAAGTCACCCAGATGTGTTTTAGGTCTATGCTTAACTAACTGCAGGCACCACAACTTCAAAGGATCCATTTTATGTCTTTTTTTTGTACGTAATTGGACCTGTGACCCACAGGGCCAAAAATACCCATAGGCAAACTACCCTCTGTTCCCTAGCTGAACTTGAGACAGACTTTCCAACAAACTTGCTTACATCCTTCCCTCTCTTCAAAGTCTTACACCTCAGTCCTAGCCCTAAATTTATAATTCATTTAAAACTGTTATAACAAAATCTTTTGGGAATTAAGACCACAATGCCAATGTAGTTGTTTTACTACTTTTCTTTATACTTAAACATCTCAGTTATAAGGGGATGTAATTGTGCCACACTGCTTCTCACTGATGTACAGGTTGATCTGAGAGAATGGTCTCATATGCTACTTTACACAGAAGACAGGACTCCTTCCAGCAGTTTCAGCACCTGAAAAAGGCTCCTTCCTATCTAATAAATGAATAAGAAAGTATTTTAGTGATTTTAAAGTTTAAGTACTATTTTTAATTGACAAACAAACCATATTTTTTGTCCAGTAAGTACTATGCTAGATACAGCTGTATTTATAGGACCACAGAGTAGGGCTGTTGAAACTGGTTTGCATTAATATCCAAGTAACGCTGACTTGATTGACCTCACTAAGTTGGGGTTACACTAAACTAATAGTTTCTAACTAGTATTTCTCTCAGAAGGACCACAGGTAGAAAGTTTGATATTTATCAGCAAGGCTCTTGTTCCTGTCCCTTCTAACAGGACAATGGCCTAGCATTCTTGCACCTTCTTCTCGTGGAAAGCCACTGTTCCCACAGAAATACTTTAAGCACTTATTCAGTCGTCACCTGCTGTCCTTGGACCTAAGAAGTAGAAAATTAAACTTGATAGGACACCTCTTTTGTCTCTAAAGGGAGAGAATCCAGACACAGCAGCTGTAAATCTCTAGTTTCTTTCTTATTCAGAGGCACTCCCTTGAAACAGGTGACACCGATATTTTAAGCCCAGCACAACATTTTTGTCAGAAAAACAAAGTCATTTCCAACTGGATAAACATTTGGCAGCACAGATTTTGTAATGTTTGCTGTGCTATGGTCTTTTCTACTAACACAAGGGACATCTACAGGCATGGGCATGAAGGTGCAATGTTCACTAGTAACCACTGCTACCCTTTCTCGAATGGAGATTTCTACCCCAGTTGTAAACACAGTATTGGTCATAGAAGGGAAAATTAATAACCTTAAACACATTCTTTTATCCATTTTACTGACATATATCGATGTTTGCCTCAAAAAGTGAAAGAATGCCATTCCCTTCAGAACTGTAAAGTTGGCAAACCTTACAGAGGTAAGCTCTTTTGTTGTGGTTTTCCTCTCTTCTGTTCCAAACTGTTACCTACTCTCACAGATAATTAGCCTGACATTTTCATCCCAGTGTTAACATCAGTTGCAGCCTGGGAAATAATAGTCAGGAAAAGAACACAAGCTGAGAATGTAAAAAAGCTCCAAGAACTGTCGTTGGGAGAATAACTGTTGGAAGCACATCTAGGAAACAGGAGGCCACGGGCCAATTTACTATCAGTGAATTTCAAATCACGTTTAAGTTCCAGACAAGATGACATCAATTTGAAACCTGTGTTCATAATTGTACAGGGACAGAAAAAAAGAGCACTGGGGATTTACAGCTCTTTTAAGGTGTTACTCAGATGGATACTGTATTCTGCTACTTAAATCCTGCTAACTGTACAGATAAGCTGGAAGAATTTTTGGTATAAGAAGAAAATGATTTATGGTTCTATTTTACTGTTATGTGGCAAATGATGTACCTGGCTAAGTAAAATGTACCACGTAAGTACGGATGGAAAACAGAAATATTTCAGGAAGCTTAAGACATCATATCCAAAATGAGTAAATATGCCTTGCAGTCACTTATTAGGGTATGTAAGAGACATAAGATTCACACTGAAGACCATAAGAAAATCAGCTTTTATGACAAACTTTGACTTAAACCTCATCCTCTAAACCATCCAATGTCTGGGTTTCTGCAGTCGAGTAAAGCACACTTGGAGAGGAGAGGTGATTAGAACAGTCATTACAGATGGCACACAAGCTCCTTCTTCGAGTCCTACACCACCATCATCACCCCGTTTCTCTTCAGCCAACCTTTCACGTTCCTGGTAGCACTTCCAGTAAATGAATGTTAAAATTGCCAAGAGAAGTTCAGCTGCTGACTAGGTAACTTCACAGACAAAACTTCCAGATCAGAACAGAAGTATACCAGAGATCTTAGATGGTCTTCATGTTATTGGACATTTCAGCCCTCAGAACTGGATTTAAATAGTAAAATTCTAGGGAAAATAATTTGGGTAAAAGTCTCGAATCTTAATTATTTTTTTTTGTAGTCTGAACACAAAGCTGTTTAAAGTAAATGCAGATTAGGAATGCAGGAGTTTCTGTGCTGATCAGTTTGGAAGAGGCACTAACACTAGTCAGGAAATCAAGATTTAAGACAACATCAAACTTAGATATGTAAGTGACAATGAAAAATCCAAGAATTTACTGCAAATTATTCAAGTCCCAGAACCAATTTTCAAGTAGGTTGAGGATGAAATGCACTGATCTTGAGGGAAGCTGGTGTGTGTGTGTATAAATGCACTCCACTTCTTTACTGAAGTAAGAATACTAGTCTGTAATTTTCTGACACACTAACGTTTCATTTTGGGAAGTGCATCACTTTGATTGCAGTTAGTGATCATCAGTGATTGACACATCACTGGTCATTATTACAACTATTACAAACTGTGACGTATTTGTTAAAAAAGGAAAATATATTTGAATAGCAAGTCCGTGTATTATTTTTTACACCTATGGCAAATAACTTTGTGAATAAAAACAGAACATTTGTTGCTCAGTTTGCAGACAGAGTTGAGAGACTGGAATACAATACACTGAGGAAGCAACGAGTAATCACAACAGCATAAGGTCATCTGGCAAGCAGCTTTCCTAGTACTAAATTGTTTGAGCTTAATGATTACTTCAGTGGAATCAACACAACGTATTAATTGTAGCAGTAACCATTATAATCAGGGGGATTTCCCATATATACCATCCCTTCAGAAAAGTTGCTTTTAAGAAGTCGTTTCTTTCACTGTTTGCATATAATTTACAGGAAGGAGAGAACATGTCTTTTCACTGTGTAACAATTTGTGGATATTGTAACTGGCAGGATATTTATTGAAGGGGCAATGATACTGATTTTCTGTAATTCTAGTTCATTGTTTCAGATCTGACAGTTCTCTCAATGGCCGTAAATTTCATGCTCTGAAATTAGTAGGATTTGTTTTGTTTTATCTTGTTTTTTTATTTTACCAACCTTCTAACCCGAGGACTAAGTCGTCTTTCAGGCAGCAGTCACACCCGTGGCCAGATACAGGATTTGAAGCCAGTGTCTTCAGTTAAGGACTCTGTCTTTCAGATAGTCACCAAAGAATTTTCCTCAGAAAAGATGAATTGGATTATGGATTATTAAATGTCTTTCAGGAGTAGCACATTTTATTTCCATAGCGAACAGATCAACAATGCCTCCCTGAGCCTCACTCCTCCACTTCAATTACATTATATTAAAAAGCAGAAATCACACCATCAGACGACTCATCACCTACAGCAATATTAAAAAGAAATTTCCTTTTGAGAGACTAAATCAGCTGTATGAGGTTTATTTGGGGTTTAGGGGTTTTCTTTCCTTTCTGTCCTTTATTCAGAGGAGCAACAGAATGGAAACTGTGCAGTTAAGACAAGCAAGATGTTCTGTATTACAAATAAACCTGCAGCCTATCAGTTACTCCTCTAAGACTTTTCATTTCTGCCTTGGACTGCATCTCCATTCCAGGTTCTCTGAGCCTTCCTGCTACACCAAAACACAACCAAAACGTAGTGAACCAACACAGCCTTATGCAGGCCAGCGTTTCCTGCGTCCTTCGGTGAACCTAGAGATGAATACAACGCAAGAGAGCCCCTGGCAGCTGCTTTGTCAATTTGAAAGCCAAGTAAGGAGAAAAAAATAGCTTAGGAGTTTCAGAATAAAAAAATAATACAGTATTTTTGCAGAATTAATTGGTTGTGGATGAATTTCTTACGCAGTGGTCTGTATTTTTTCTTACAGTAAAGAGATGAATTATATGAGTGGCTATGTATCATATTATATGACTGAGATCTACAGAAGTTGATGCTGACTGCTATATCTTAGTAATATATGTACCTATGACTGTGCAACTATGTGTTTTCAAGGCCTATAATGATTCTGTAAGCCACATTCAATGACAACTATGCCAGAAAAACACTGCTAGATACAACACCAAGAACCTACATTCGAGTAATTTTCCTCTTTTCTAAGGCTTCATAGCTGAATCAGAGTAAGACAACGCACCCCACACATTTAATTCAAAGCTATTGAGACAAAGCCTTTTGTAAACTAGGAAGAAGTAGACAGAACTACATAAAAGCATTAACATGGCAGAGATGTGCTTCCTTCCATAAGCTTTCCTCTTTCCTCACAAAGGTGTAAGGAACAAGCTGCAATAGTGGACACACCTATCGAGTCCTGCCTTAGGATCCTGCTTGTCCACTTCAGAAATTGGAGCTTTTAGTTTTAAGGAGTGGCAGCAATGCTTACTGAAGTATTGCTCCTGGTAAATCCCAGAAAGTGTGCTCCCAACCAACTTTACTCACTTTAAGATCAAGAAAAGAATCAAGTGTAAGACCAGGGCACTAAATGCGTCTTTTATGATGCAAGACATTAGCCCCTGAACCCAGTGTGCATCAGCTCAGTACTAGAGGCCTTCACTTTCTTTCACTGAAATGAATAACAAAGCTTTTCAAAATATGCAACAATCTACCTAATGATAAGAAAACCATAGCACATCTTTTTCTTTTGCATTCTGTAAGATTTTGTGACTTCCCGTATTTTTCTCTCAATCAGTTCCCTTTAATGATGGCAGTTATTTAACTTGGATAATTGGATTTTGTGATTCAAAATTAGCAGCATATGATTTTTATGTAGTTATTTGCTGTGAAATTGAAACATTAACCATTTATGGGACACCACTGAGATAAGTAACTGTATACATGTTCCAGAAAACAAAATCTTTCGCTTGTATCGACTCAAAGATACACTCCTGTGCTTCATAGCGTACATAATTTTCTCTTCATAGTCCTAGTATAATTCACACTTACATTTTTTCCTTTGTCCTGCAAAGAAGCCCTAGAGCTGTAAGAGAGAGCATGGTGACTTCTTCCAACTACAGGGACAAATTAAACTGTCTACAATCAAAAGGTATACCCCAAGAGTAAAAGGCTGCACAAAAGAAAAGTGAACAAGATCATATATATATATAGAGAGAGTTCTTTCTGTTCACTCATTGCAACTGCACTACTAAGATTTATGTTTTGTAATTAAATTGCCCCAGAGCTATTAGAGGTTCTGGGTAAGTAGCTCTAAAGAGGTTTAAAAAACCCCTGATGAAATCTTTCCAACTTATTACCATTCCTCATACACGTGACACGCTTTTTTCCTGAACTCGCAGTGCGGGAAGAGGAACCAGAAATCACACTGATGGTGTAGAAGACACTGAAGAACTTGAATTCTCTAAAAAGACTGTGCACCATGGTTGATTTATCACGCAAGATTATGTTTAGAGATGTTACTATGGTTGATAGCCTCAGTTTTAGTTATTTAATTATTTTTTAAGATTCTGCCTGATCAAAATTTGCCAAGAGTGCCCAAGAGACAGAGGGAAACTGTGGCAATCCCATGGGCATCCGTAAAGCTTTTCCCTCTCAAATGGCACAGTCCTGATAAGAGTGAAGAATACAGTGTAACTGGATTAATAATTTAATTTTAATATGCCTTACAATTAAAGAACTTCTATTGAAGCTACGTTGCGGATAAATGTGTTTTTCACTGACTTCAGCATTAGTTTATGCTGAAGTTTCTTTAGCCTAGTGACATTTGAAAGCAGCAAGTTTTATTTCTGAGAGAAATTGCCTGAGCTTACTCTATTATGATTTGACATTTACATCGCAGGCATAGCCTGCAGCTCCAGCCAAGATCAAATCCCCACTGTTCACGCACAGAGAAATGTACGGTCCCCGCTCCAGAGAATTTAAATCTGAGGTCACCTGCTACACCAGCTACAGAAATCTAAATAACAAATTAGCAGTGTAGCCATTTGGACAACTGCAACCCTGAGGTTGTTGTTACCGACACGGAAAAGTCTGAAGGAGGAGCTTTTTTTGTATGCAGCCCACATAATCTGGGTAAATATGCTTTCTAAGATGGAAACCAAACAAGATAAATTCGTAATGCGGCCTAATATTTGAATATAGCACTTTTCCTTGAGCATCAACATCATGCTATGATTCAGACCACTGAGAAAGGGTCATTAATTTAGAATTCGATTTATTTTACTTGTCCATGAAAGGTTTGCATTACTGATCTAGCTGAAGTTTTATTATGTTTGCTTTGATGAAGGCATATTTCTTAGAGATCTAGGATTTCATTTTCCATTTTTAAAAATGTAGGACTTGCTGAAGTTTGGACTCGGGTCTGTCTTTCAGTTGTGAAATACAGCTTAACTTGACTCTATGTCAGCAAGACTGTGCAAATTCTGAAGGGCTATCTGAACACCAAAGACCTTGATTTGTTTTGTTAATGCCAAGGCAACTAAACAGCGTACTGTTCAGCTTTACTTCTAGATTAGTTGCATTTAGTCCCTTCTAAGATCACTTTCACTTCTCCTACCCTACGATAGGCCCATGTATATTGAAAAATTAAATTCAAATACGTATCAAATATATAGCAAACACAAAAAGGTCAATACTTAATACTTAATCATAACTTAAATTTATTTTACCTTGCCTAAAGTCTACTTCTTGATGTAATTGTACAGCCTGCCAGGGAGTTGTGAATACTCAGCATCCAAAATTCAGCTGTATCCTACTTGGGAAGCTCACACAGGGGGATGCTGACGAAGTGTCACAACTCTCCTTCATTCTGCCTCCCATGCATAGGTGTCCTTTGCAAGAAATTCTCTGGTGCCAGGTACAACACTGCCTGGCACTAACAGCATTCCAGAGGCAGCACTTTCTCAGTCAGTGTAGCAGCAATTGCTGGTGACCCAACTAATCCTGCAGCAACTAAAGGAAGACCCATTCTGTCTTATCCGAGTTTTCCTTAGGCATGCTAATGAAAGATTTTGCTATATGAATTATTTTTTTTTTTTAAACAAAATCCATTTAATCTATTGCTTCCTTCATTGAAACCATATCCCATATAGAGGCTCCCTGCAGTATGTATTTTCAACTGTATTCTTCAAGACTAAATGACTGCCACTACATACAGTATTTTCTTCTATAGGCAACTTGTTTACAGCTGGAAAGACAGTGGGGCTTTTTTGTAATTGTGCTAATATTTCGTAATTTCTTTCAAAATACTTCCCTGTATACTTAGGAAGATCAAAAGACTTGTGTTTTTTTAAGGCTGAAGTGTTTTCACTTTATATCTTTCCTTTTGACTTATTGGTTTCATATGCTGTAAACATTCCATCATCACTTCTTATCAGACAAAGGAGAATGAAAAAGGTCGATTATTTTGCGGAAATATAATTTCTAGGGGTCTATATTTTTGGGGGGGTAGTGGAGGCAAAGAGTATAAATATTAGAATTACATCCTTCTACCTATAAAGAGGCTGAAAAGTTTAGCCTAAAAGCTAAAAATCTTTACCTTGTAATATTTATCATGTGAATTTACTTATCAGAATTTCTTTTTTTTTCTTCATCTGCAATTATGTTTGCAGATTCTGTTAAAAGAATGTTTTCATATTAATCCAGATCTGAGTTAAATTCTCGAGTTAACTTTTACTGTTACACTTGGAATACTTTTTGCAATGCTATTTAAATTCCTTCATTGCATGACTGCACATCTCTGTTGTGAACGGTTTTATTGGTTTGTTGGACATACTTCAAGTCCCATTAAAGGTTATTCAGGATTTTGTTTCACTAGGTTTTTTTTTCCACCAGTGAACACAAACTATTTTGTTGTACCTTTCACTGATCTTAATTTCATCAATTTTATGCATTCAAGTCTTTGTTTCGAGTCACTTGCCAATTAAGTTGCTCAAATACATCCTTATTTATTAAAAGTGGCTGCGTTTTCTGCTTAGTTAGCAGCAGTGAGTGAACCTATTATGAATAGATAATGACTGAGGCCTTAACTATTATTATAATTTTCTTTGATTTGGTTTCTATCAAGACCTGTATTATTCATAGTGGAATCCTTTGAACTCTGAAGGTTATGGAGAAACTGATGCCATCTTCAAGTTAGTGAAGCTCTGGAGAGCTTTTAGGCTTCATGGTGAATTTAAAATCCAGTATTACTGACACAAAGCTCTTGTAACTCTATGATCTGACTACATTGCAAATATAGATATTAGATAGAATAATATCTCTGTCCCTGGCTGGACCTGTAGATGGGCTTGTTAACTACGGTTTAGGTAAACAACTCCTCGTGTTCTCCCTCTTGCCTTCCCCTGTAAAAGTCTGTTGGACTGTGAAGTACTTCAAGAAGTTCAAATTCTCCTGAGGCTTCTACCTTCATTAATTATAGCACCCTCCTACTCACAAAAGAGGGAAGGGAAACGTCCAGAGGTAAGTGTAGGAAAAGACAGCGTCTCTTCAGCCCAATTGCAAACAATTATTTAAAAAAAAAATAATTTAGCATTTTTGAACGCAGAAAACTCAGGTGGCAGTCAATAAAAAACCAAGAGATAATCATTTCAGTTGACCTCCCTACTATCACCCCTGAATCTACTCCGCTGGACTTTCCAAACATACCCAGAGCAGCGTGAAGCCACTGTGACCCTTCTTTACTGTTGCCACTTATCCATATTCATCGCATAACAAAGCCTTTTGCTTCATCTTCTGCCTCCGTTTTTTAAAATATATCTAAGGTGTATAAACATTTTATTGTAATGCCTGTAATATCTACTCACAGATGGGGTTTTTTTGCAACTAGAAGCTGCTAATAAAGTCTTCTGATGAACTGCCCAGACGTGTCTTGACCACACAAGGACTTGCTGTCCCCCCCGGCCTTCAGAGCTCCCCCCACCTGTCCATGGCCCACGACCCCACGTCAGACCCTGGGGGCAGTCAGCCCCATCCCTGGTGACGCTGCCACGGGGCAGTAACCAGCTCCCCACAGCCCTGCCCTTCCTGGCCATGGACCCCACCGAGCATGGCCCCATGGCCTGGCCCGGGCCTATACCCAAGGAGGTGCCTGGTGTTAGGGCTGCCCCGGTGCCCCGCTGCTGCTCTGCTTCAGCCAGCAAAGTCTGATACCAGCTCTAACCACCACCTTTTTGCTGTCATCAGTGGAAAGCCATGCCTGCAACAAGCAGCTCATGAACAATACAACCCTGCATAGTTTATCAATTATAATATCAGTAGTGCTTTAAGGCACAGACAACAGTGAGCAGCTATTTAAGAAACAACACAAAACTTATTAACTTAGACGTTTTCTCTTGGGTAACGCTCATAGAGAGACCCAAATCTCTAAGTAAGTGGCAACAGCAGACTCCTCTGCAAGCATCCCTGGAGCAGTGTCTTCACTGCCTTGGGTGAGACCCCCCCGAAACGATTCTGCTGGATACTCACCACCCACCCAGCGCCTGGTCCTGTGCGATCACTCCAGCACATTACCTCCTAACTATCTCAGCTTTGCACAGAAGGCTTCCTGGCGTGACCATTTCTGCATCTGAGTAAATGGTTTCCACTATATAAAATTATCAGTGTACAGTTTGGCAAATGTGACCGTAGGAGCTGCCTTGTGACGGCCGCTTCCACAGCAGCTGCAAAGAAAAATGTTGAAATAACATGATTCTAACTTCTGAATTTGGCTAATCACGTGGATTAGGTATTTTCTGCGTAAGGAAAAACCATTTTAAAATAATGATGGTATATTCCACTCAGCAGTACTGCTGTAAGACAAATTAGATGGATACTGAAAGATTATTCCTCTCCGAAACAGGCATATTTCCTCATGACAGTACTGATTCCTTAGCAGAGACACGACAAGGTGTTTTGTCAAATAATGCAAATCACAGGCCAGCACTGTGAACTTCCACCTTTTTTTCTGAATGTTTAGATGTGCGTGGATATTCAGTTCTCATAATGCCACTCAAAACGAGAAGGTTCATATAGGCTATACTGGCAAGAGTGAAGGCACTAAAAACTAAACCACAACCCCCCGAACCTCAAAGATCAAGCAGCGTATTGGTTGGTTGTTTTTCTTGCAAAATGACAGCAGGAGGTGATGCCAAAGTCAGTTCAGTAGAAATGGATGTTAGTTCTAGGAGGGTCAAGCTGAATTTTCTTGCTTTTTGACATGATGAAATCTGTAATGCAAAATGTTGACACTGCGGCCATATACGTGTTATTGACTTCTTTAAATACAGAATGAAAACCACTCACATTTATATGAGAATGGCAAAGCTCACACTGTATATGACAACCTATCACATTTAATATTAAAATACTTCATTTGTAGCCTGAATTACCTCATTTTTACTCTGTCACCCTTTGTAGATGTTTACTACTCCTTAAAAAAAATCACTTAAAAATACAGTATGAAAAGAAAATTAATTAAAAATATTTGAGTCTTTTTATATGCCTAGTGGTATAAAGTGACCATTACAGTGTAAGAAATAAAGTCATTTTATACGGCCTATGGAGGATTACTAAAAATGCTAACAATCTCTTGACAGTGTTAATAATTCTTTGATGGCTATGTCCCTTTGGGGCTTTCTTTGGATTAAACTGAAGTGATTGATTTTCATTTCAGAGAAGTAGAAGGCATTTAAAACTGGTAAAAAAACCACTAGACATGGACAATGCAGTGTCCTATATTCTAAAACACCTTGTCTGGTAAGAAAAAAACAGGATAGATATAATTGCTGGGCAGCAAAGCAAATGATGAAGTCAGATTGCTCAGTCACACTGCTCAAAGCAGCCCTGTGGCATGTAAATACCCACTGGAGTGCCTATGTCTGCCAGGCTTTTCTTGCTGCAGAGATGATACAGCATTATGCAAATATGCAATGGTAAAAGACAACTTCCAGTAGCAACAAGGCTGTTCATTTTACTAGGTCTTTTGTTAAGCAAGATCCGTGCGCTAACAGCGAAAGCGCGTAGCAGGTCTGAAGGGCAAAGTGCAATGGTATTATTGACAGATGTACCCCTTAGTGCAGGTGGTGTACACAGAATATCAGAAGCAGTGCTGCCATCTCTTGGTTGTTTTGGGTTGTAGTAAACGTGTCCTGTATTTACCACATCTTCAACAAAGCCAACCCAAACCTGCAGAGATGAATGCCACAAGATGACATTGTCCAGCAGTGTCCAAATGACTGGACACGGCAGGGTAGCGTTTGACTATTTCAGTTAACAGGGCTGCCCCTCCAGATTAAGCTCATGCCTCCCTACTGGCCATATAGCAAACACTCATACAGTGGGGGGGGTGTCCCCTCTCTTCTTGCCTTTGGGGTGCTTCTACTTCCTGAAAATAGATCACATTTGGAGTAGACAAAAGGCAAATCTCACATGCCATTTAGGATGTTCTGTGTTAAATTCTGAGCCTAAAAGCATATGAGTCCTGCAGGGAAGATTTCTGCAGGGATTCAGGTTTTTTCTACTCAGGAGAATATAAAAGTGCCTTACATTTCTATTTTATACGTATGTATGTATATATATATACACACACAATTATTTGTATATACAAGAATGCATATGCAATATAGTTGCTCTGTTACACTGGGGGAATTAAGAATATAAGGATCAATACTGCCCAGATGTTGGGTACTGCCTTCCTGATAGATTCCAAAAGGCAAAACTTGCCAATGAACTGCCAGAACCAAAGCCTGTCTTTTCTTTCCTTCTAGATTTCAATCCCCCTGGTATGCAAACAAGGGTTGCATTATATTTTCTTCCATAGGAGAAATAAAATAAACTATGGTGCAACAGAAACCTGTATACTGTCTCCCTTATAAATTAACTCTCCTAATGTTATAGATGTTATATAATGTAAATATATATAATGTAAATAGATGTTTATTGATGTGGCTCTATTCATCTAAGGTTTTGCTTGGATATAAAGTTTTGAGACCCCTAAAAATCATCCGGTCCAAATTACTCTTTAAGACGTTCTAAAGAGACAGAACTTGTGTATATATAATACTTGTACTGAGTATTTTCTTCCTGTAACTCAGGTCTTTCATATGCCCTCAGTTGTAAATCTAAAACACGAGTCAGCCACTGCTCTGTCCCAAAAACCTGTTTAAAATGCTTTCAAGGGCAAATTCATTAGGCATACAAATAGTGTCAGTAGCAAAATTCAAAAGCACTTTCTGAAAAAATGTATCTCGTTTAGGTTTGATCTCTTCATTTAGATCAAAAGTGATACACACAAAAGAAAATACATCATTCATTATTCCAGCTTCAACAGTTAAATGAAGGTGCTTCATTAGCTACTTTCTGTTACCTTTGTGGGGCTCACATTTGCTTGTCATGAAAATACAGAGAAATTAAGGTTGGGAGGGAGCTCTGAAGACCACTTAGGCCAACTCTCTGCTAAGAGCGGGTCCAATTAGACCAGGCTGCTCAGCATTGTGCTTGCATGAGGATTCAACATCTCTGAGGACAGAGATTCCACAATCAAACCGTGCACCTCTTCCCAAATGGGACCGCTGTTGTGGTGAAAATTTAACAAGTCCTGATATCTAGTAAGAATTGCCCTCACTGAAGTTTGTGCCCACTGCCTTTAATTCCCTTCCTGTTGGCTCGTGTCTTAAGTGCTGTCCACCAAGTCCCCTGAGCTGCTTTTAATCCAGGCAACCCAAGCACGTGCTGTTGGATGGGGTTACTGAATTTCAGACGCAGGAGACTTAAACTGCGTGCAAAATGGAAAGAACTGCAGGATATAAAGGACAATTGTCACAAGCGATTAAATGGAGTGCAGGGTGGAAAGGTAATAATGAAACATATTCCTTCCACTGAATACCCACATTCAGGGGGTTTTGCAGCAGTTATTTGGCAGCTCAGTTCTTTGTAAGCTAGGGTGCAGGGGCAGGATGGGAGAGACATCAGATTATCAATGATGTGATGTAGCACGACATCCGAGTAATGAATTGCAATTTATGACTCTGGCACGTCTTACTACTGCTTTGCTTCTGCATGGATAACTCATGACTCCTCAGCTGCCTTTAGATTTGGATATATCTGATGCAGATAAGCACGCTGTGGTACTGGAGCCTCTCTGTATGTAGCAAGGGAAGAAAAGGAGAAAACAGAGAGGCCAAAACACAAAAGGGAAAAAAAATCCCGTGGTTCACAGAACTTAAAATCTGCTGTTAATCAAACTAAGACGTTCTATCTATAGCTGCAAAAGTAGGCTAGCAATTAATATGTCAGGCACCATAGGAGAATAGAAATGCTATGGTACTGAGATGCATGGAAGCAAACCCAAAAACTTCATCAGTACATTGTCCAAGCTTTGATTAAAACTCTTTATCTCGGCATCAGGAAATCCTGTATTATATATCAATTTTTATGCATTCCAGCCATTCGACTGGTCCGCAAAGTCAAACATTTTTCTTTTTTCTTTCAAGATACCAGCTTTTTTGTCAATGTGGATGTAAGCAGAGATTACCTTTATATGAAGAAACTCATACTTTAGGCTGAATGGATACATTCACCAACTCAGCTGAGCTTTTGACCTAATAAGTTCAAAATAAAAAAAACAACAAACCACCTGAAGTCCAAATTTTGCTTAACTATTTAAAACCTGAGAAGTTGCAATGGAATCAAGAACCACGGGAATATACCATTCCCGTTCTGAACCTACTTTCCAAATATTACTGAATCAGATGTTCACTAATAAAAAAAGTAAGAGGTTCTTCATCAGATTATATTGACTAGTCACAAACATGACAAGAGGAACAGCTAAACTGTGGAAGATGTAATATTATGTTGTTACATATACATTTTACCCCGAGGTTACCATTAAGAATGCATAATCAGCTTTTCTACTCAAATAATTAATGTTGGTTAGGAGAACTGCTTAAAATACTGTAAAAAGAAACCATGAGTAATGCTTTTTAAGATATTATATGCTTGTTGCAATATTTCACCATATAATTCAAGCACCATTTGCTTTGCAAATCAGCGATTCAAGTTAACAAGTGGCACCCAAAGGGCATAGCCTTGTAGTAAGGAAGTCTCCAGACATAAGAGCTGTTCAACTTGGAGAAGAGAAGGCTCAGAGAGAATCTTATTCATGTAGATAAATGCCTGAAGGGAGGGTGCAAAGAAGATGGAACCAAGCTCTTTTCAGTGCTGCCCAGGGACAGAACAAGAGCCAGTGGGCACAAACTGAAACACAGAAGGTGCTGTATGAACATGAGGAAACACTTTATTGCTATGTGGGTGACCAAGCACTGGCACAGGTTTCCCAAAGACTTGTACAGTCTCCATCCTTGGAGATATTCAAGAGCTGTCTGGGCGTGGTTATGGACAAACAGCTCTAGGTGGGCCCTCCTTGAGAGGTCCTTTCCAAACTCAATCCTTCTGTGATATCAACTAGACAGAAGGACAACCTGCACATAATACGGCATCGGCGTCGCAGTACCAAAAGCAAGCATCTTGTACTAACCGCAGGGAGTCGATGACAATATGCAACCATCAAAATATTTGAAGGCATTCTCCAAGCTATAAAGCATCATTTCTGTATGACAGTTACTTCTGTAGCTTCCCAGAGCGTTATGTTCACTCATTTCAATAATATATGGGTCATAAATTAATCATGTTTCTGCAGACACCATATTAACAAGAATGGTAATTACTACAGTACTTTATGTACTATTGATGTTCCACAAGTATATCATTTAACTATTAATTTTTATAATAGTACCAGTCTCTGACAATGCTTTTGTCTGGCATTGCTTTAATTATAGTATCTGACCCTGGTAGTTTCTCTGATGGAACCAGCAATAACCTGGAACTAAGTTTTCTACTTATATTCTCATGAGACACCTCTACTCTCATCAGTGCAGCGACATACCGTCAGCATCAGGGCTGATGGTCACAGTATGGAATTATCAGTGTAATATTGCTCTGTCACTTCCTTTACAAAATATACCACACAGCAGAATTTGCCCAGTTGCTCACCACCCATACGGTGTTTGATATAGAGCACCTAAATAATAATGATCCCCTGAAGACATCTTTCCTGTCACTGAGATACTAGAAAGGAAAACATTCCAACATCACCGGTCCAGAAATGTGAACAGGTAGACATATATAATGCTCTAATAATGTTTCTGGTAATGAGTTCTCCTCCTCTGGAAATCAGTGAAGGCAATACTGAAACGTGCTCTAGAACTCCTCGGAAAAGGTTTCTCCAAGCTTCCCTCATCGAGGCCAATTTTATGGGTGGGACAATGTGCCAAAGATTAATGCGACACTCACCTGTAATTTCATACCCTTATGGTTTTTTCAGTATCATCCCTAAAGGCTTCCCAGCCTGTGGTATGGGGATGCTTGATAGTTAGTATGACTTAATGCTTTCACTGAGTCTCATTTTCCTGCAATGTGTTATTGTTGGGGATTTTCTTAGGAACCACAGTGATATTTCCTATTTTCATTATGAAAAATGAAGAAAGCCTTAATTCAAGGGCATTTTCAGAAACTATATCATCATGTTTATTTATATAAATGAAACATCACAATATAGGTTGGTGGCAGAACTGTTGAGTGGGGAATAAAGTGGAGCATCTCTTTCACAGCCACAGGTATTATCTCCGTGCTTTTTGCTAATATACATTCACGGTTTTCTCCTCTTGTACTTAAGCTAAGACTGCCTTGCACAATATACAAAGTTCAAACAATGATGGTTTTGTACTATATAAGCTCAGAGAGACTATTTCTCTTTCTAAGTAAAGATGTCAATAGCTTTGAGCTTAAAGGTTTAAAGACAGCAGTACTTTTCTCCCCCATGAAGTGGTCAATAATAATGGCATAGCTATTGAAATGATTAACACATATGTGAGAAGACAGAGAATGGTATCCTAATGAAAACTTCCCTAGTACAGCCCATTTCTCACCTTACACTCACAAAATCTCCTATTTTAGACATGCAGCATGGCTTCCAGGACTCAACATAGCCTTTGGCTATTCTGTAAACTCTGTGTCCACATGCAGTGTCTGGAGTCTCTGCAACCTCCAGTGTCATGGCTCAATTGAAGCCAGGTAGCATCAGTTCTTCCTGTTAACCACAGGAGTTCCCTTAAAAGAAATGCGTGCGGAAACATCTGTAGAAAAGGAAGATCCATCAGAGTTTTGTCACTTTCTTTCACATCACCATTATAAGGCTCATAGTGGTATAGTTTGTACTCTTTATCCTTATCCCCTTCTCTGAACTGTTCACCAGTGAGCTCCTCCTATAATGAAGATGAAAAATAAGATATGTTGCTAGGAATTCCAAGATGACAGAGTCTGTTAGATAGACATGAAAGTTTATTTAATTCCCCAGTGTTAACTCATTGCAATATACTATTTGAGGTCAATTCCCTTGCCCAGAATGTGTGGGAGGCACGTTCCACAGTTAGGAACCTTTTACAGCCAAATTTCCAGAGGCTCGCCACATTTAAGGACGAGCTGTAAGCTTAAGAACTCGCTAGCCATAGCTGTGATAAGGATAAGGGCAAACTTTCCAATGGCTAGGTCCAGTCCTCCTTGATAGTGGCCCTATGGTATATTTTTTCCTAAGGCCTCATTTGATGAAAGATCTGAGCCTTTCTCAGACAAGGTTGTTAACTGGAAACCAAAGAAGAAAACTACAATGAGGGGACTGAAAACATTTTCAGGAAGGGGAATGAAGCCCATTTTACTGCAACATGTGCCTCCATCCTCCAGGACAGAGAGAAGTGTTTGCCATGGATGTGGCAATGATTTTAACACATCTATGCATTTTCATGCATAGATACCATTTTCAGTGGCTTTGCTTTACAGTTATCTTGTCCTGCTTCCCTACAGTGCTGATGTAAGATGTGCTTCTTCAGGAAAATATATGTGTCCAGACCTATGGAGCTTAAATTATAACTGCAAATCCAAGAGGATGTTCTAATTGCATTGTGGCTGGGTATCAGGGCTCTGTCTGTGTGCACACCCAGGACTTGCACGGATCAGGAACTGCCAGTCTTGGGTAAACACAACTGAGACCCTGCACGGATTCGAGATGGCAGACTGACTAGTTGGATTTTAACAAGCATACTGTCCATGAATGTCTGTGCAACGAGTATATCCAGCTGATCAGGTACTCTGGAATCAAGAAGGAACATTTCTCAGTTAGGGTGACAATTGCTAACGGGCTGTTTTCTCTTCCCTGCCCTACCTCCCTGGAGAGCAGAAAGGCAGTTAGATTAGTTAGCAGAGATGTATTAGTATTTTCAACCAATATGGTTTTTCACACCTTACTGCTACACGCTGTACAGAAAACAACTATTTCTCAGACGAAGACTGCCCAGAATAGTGCTGAGAGATCCCTCTGGCTATCCAGGAAGACCTCAAAGCATCACGTGAAGGTGACCTTTTAATTTACCAGAAGGAAAAAGGACAATTAAAAGACACATCACAATCACATGAACAGGTCGACTTTGAAAAAATCCCAGCCCACTGCTTAAGACCCATGTTTATTGAAGAATTAAACTCCAATTAACTCCAATGCAGACCCACATCCTTAAATGTAAATTGGGAGGTGTCAAGGTAGAACTAAGAACAGTTGTTTTTCACCAAGGAACTGGAAAATGAGCTGGTCAGTTCGGGTACAAGAAACCCAGAGCAAGAGGCTGTTGTTGAAGAAGCTAAGGACCTACTTGAAGAAGAGTCTGAAGCTATCATTTCTTTAAAAGATCATTCCATCAAGGCAATACAAAGTGAAAAATGAGAACTAAATCAATAGGAAATGCAAACCAAAGCCAACAACAGATTTACACATTTAGTCCAGAAGGCATAGCTGATATAAAGCTGTTGGACAAGTCAGATCTATGGCCAGATTGACTACATAATCAATGGAGAAATAAAATTCTGAAGTAACCATTAACCAGAAGGGGTTAAAAGGTCCTCCAGACTGGTATGCTTTCCTAGGTGCAACTAAAGCTGTGTTTGTAACATTATTAAGGCAGAGAAAAGGTCTCACGATAGATCCTCATTTATATCACCCTGCACTGTGCCAAGAGCTACTACATCTTGCACATCTGTAACAGGTGTTGTAATCACATAAATCCTCATTTTTTTTCCTAAAACTCTAAAGGGCACATATATAATTACCTATAGTGAACCTATGATGAACTTATAACGAAACGGCCTTCTTTAAAAACCACTTCCATTTCAATTTCTAATACACCATTTTTCCTTATGAATTTCTTGAGAAGCAACTTCACCCTTTACTGCTTGACACTTCATCTTGCATCATGTGAGATGCTTCTACTGTTTATTAGACACGAATTGACCTTGGGATAACAAGCACCTCAGAAATAATTTCAGTGAATGAAATTACATTTAGCAACGTGTGAAAGACCTACACAGTTCTGATGGGAGAGAGCATACAGCTCAATAGGAGTCCCAGGTTTAGGGAATTGCATTACAGCTTGCATCAGCCTAAATGATCCTACAATAACCGTTTCACATTGACACAGCTTGCAGATTTATGCCCTGTGTAGCAAAGAGCCAGTCTTATCACAGCTCATCCACTATCAAGTGTTTGGAAAAGATAAGAATTCATTTGCATTTTTAATGACGGTTCAATGTCTTGACTTCTTTGCAAATGCTACAGTGACAAATACAAATTAGAGCTGCAAACATTCACTTCCTCTAGGCTTACTACATCTATTCTGGGAATATATTTCTTCAACAAAATGCTTGTATGGCACCAATTGACAAAGGTGAGTAATTATGCAGTATGTAAAGTTATATGAATTATTCGATGGAGTATTTTAACATATCCTACAGCTTCCTGGGTCATAGGATTACAAGATTTATTTGCATTCCAAGCTCAATAAGTGGGCACATGTTAACCTCATGAAATTCAACAAGGACAAGTGCAAGGTCCTGGGTCAAGGCAACCGCCAGTATCAATACAAGCTGGGGATGATGTGATTGAAAGCAGTCCTGCAGAGAAGGACTTGGGGATGCTGCTGGATGAAGAGCTGAACATGAGCCAGCAATGTGCACTTGCAGCCCAAAAAGTCTACCGTATCCTGGACTGTATCCAAAGAAATGTGGCCAGCAGGTTGAGGGAGGTGATTCTTCCGCTCTACTCTGCTCTGGTGAGATACAACCTGGAGTACTACACTCAACTCGAGCACTCAGCACAGGAAAGACATGGACCTGTTGGAACAGGTCCAGAGAAGGGCCACAAAAATGACCAGAGAGGGCTGGAACCCTTCTCTTATGAAGAAAGATTGAGAAAGCTGGGGTTTTTCAGTCTGGAGAAGAGAAGACTTTGGCAAAACCTTATTGAAGGCTCTCACTAAATAAATGAAGCTTATAAGGAAGATACAGACATTTTAGCAGGGCCTGTTGTGATACGACAAGAGGTAATGGTTTTAAACTAAAAGACGGTAGACTCAGACCAGATATAAGACATATTTTTTTACAGTGAGGGTGGTGAAACACTGGCCCAGGTTGCCCAGAGAGGTAGCCAGTGCCCCATCCCTGGAAACATTCAAGGTTAGGTTGGATGGAGCTCTGAGCAACCTGTCTAGTTCATGATGTCCCTGCTCACTGCAGGGGGGGTGGACTAGATGGCCTTTAAAGATCCCAAACCACTCTATGATTCAATGATAATGAAAACCAACAGCTGGATGTGACTTGTGAAATTAAGAAACACTCACAATGTTGTGCCTGAAAGTGTAGGCATAGATCAGGATGTGGTATTTTATTACAGACCAAAACGTGCCTCAGTATTACCTAGCCTATTATTAAACACAATACTCTGAGCAGTGAAACAGTGCTATTTCACAAAGCTTTATCTACATGGAGAACTTGGTAATATCTAGCTAGACTAATTAATTAATATGGGTCCATCAAGAGGATAAAATCAAATATGTCTTTTTTAGGCTGTATATTTAGTATTTGCTAACAACATATTTTTTAGCAAAACCCACATTTGTTTCCTTAGACTTCCATTGCCTATTTTCTAGATTTTTTTTTCAGAAGTGAAATCTTTGTCTCCTATTCTATATCTTTTCCTCCTACCATATCATTTTACTTATATAATTTTATTTGAATCCTCAGACATCCATATTTTACATTAAGAAATTCATATTTGTACAACTATTTTTAATTGGTTTCTCACGAGAGAATCACTTGCATCTAAGATGATACATCAAATTCTCTAGCTTAGAAAGAGCCTTGAAGTAATGAGGCATGTAACTCCTCTTTAAAACCAACAGAATTGATAACCTTATCAAAACTCTTTGAGAACCTTTTTCAGAAGACTAATTCATTAATCTTAAAAGTATTTCTTCATTTACCTGATGTACTTTGTATATGCAAATTTAATTCTTACTCACATTAGCCATAACCTTCTTTTCCCATATTTTTACATCTCTTTTTTTTTGATTTACAGCATCATTTTTTCTTTGTGCTTGCCAATATTTTCCTATGTTTGCTCTCTGTTTCCATTACATTTAGGCACAATGGCAAGTGTGAATGCAACCTGTGTGAGGCAGAGTATATCCTTATGCCTTTTAGGATATCTGAGAAAAGCACTTCTCTAGCGTGGTGCTCTCAGCTCCACGGAAAATGAAATCACAAACTAAGTCTCTATTCTTCCACATCCTGTCAGCAGTGATCACACAGGTATTTTATTGCTGTAATGAAAAAATGTTTCAGCCAAAGATATCCCTCCTCACTCGGCAAAGAAAAGAAAGGAGAAAGCAAGCCAGGTGCTCACTCAGGCCCACACCGAACTACAGACTTGGAATTGCAGAACTGGAGTTACACTGCAAAGTTAATTCCAGCTTGCGAAACCCAGGAAACAAAACCAGATGCTTTAAGCTTTCTCTCCAATCCTACACCGAGCCCCCGCTACCTGCCTTTAGACATTTCTCCTGCTTGCTGTCCTATTCTTGATTGCTTTTTAACACCAATGCACTTATTTTTTTTTATTATTTTCTTTTTTAATTTATTGGAGTGGAAAACTTTTTCTATTGCTAGCTTTTGCATCCCTCCAGACTGAATTTAAATAAAGATGACAGACAATGTCCACAGTATGTGTCAGAAATTTTTGTCTGTAAGGTAAACTATTCATGACACGCTAGGGACCGTGTAATCTTGATCTGAGTCTCTGTGGCAATAGCAGCTCCTTATTTTGGCAAAAGTATTCCAGTGAAACGTTTGAACTATTTCAAAAATATAATCAAAGTAGACTCTGTGTCTTGTGCTTTTAGTAAAATATAGATGCAGTCATTTATGTCCGATTATCTGACTTGAAAGACAACAAAATTATGCATAGCTCTGCTGTCCTGCTGGCCCTCCAGAGAGGGTGAGGAAGGTTGCCTTCTTTCTGATCCAACCAGAACAGTACTGCTGAAGCCTCTGTCTCACCCACTTAGTTAACTAGTAGGTCAGAATAGCATTGGTACCTACACACAAGAAGGGTTTTTTTTCTAATTAATCCAGTTTTCTCCCTTTGACCTCTGTGATGGAGCATTAGTAAGTCTGCAGGGGGTGAAACAAGACATCAGTAATGTTCTTTGGCCAGTTTTATACTTTAAACACATTTTAGATAGCCAACCTTAAGACTGCAGTACACCACTTTGCATTCAAATGCACTAACTAAACACGCTCATAGAACAGGATAAAATTTGACATTAGGGGAAGTAGGAACGGCAACAAAATAAAATTTTTAGCAAAGCATGCACTTCTGATTTTAGTAGAAGGAATAAATCAAGTAGTGTGTATTCTGATATTTAATTGTGTGCCCTGCAGCACAGCATCTGTGTACAAACTGCAATTTTACTAGAAAACAAGGAACAATTTTCGGCAAACACGAGCAGTTAGAAACATAAAATCACTTATGGAGGAAGGAATCATACACATGCTGGAACCATTACAAAGCTGGTAGCAATGAAGCTTCCCAAGTAGGTCTTAACAGTTGTCTTGATTGAGACAGTTTCTGTTTGGCACACCCAATAGCAGATGTATGGAAGAAAACTCACTCTCTTTCAGACAAGCAGGAGTCATGAACATTGATTTAAGTTTCCAAGAATTTAAAATTCCTTGAAACAATTTAGTCTTTTTTCTTGTCACAGTGTCTTCCTCTATTCCCTGATACAATCTTTTCAGTATTTCAGAATTTCAACTGAGATATAAAATAGATATCTACTGTTCACTTACGTTTCACTCATTTAGGTCCATTAAAAGAAGAGCAAAATCTTTAGTGAGATACTGACAAAAAAACCAGAAAGGAAAAATGAATGAAGTTACAGGATAATAAACCCCTTCGACCACTTTCCTCAGATGTTCTTTACAGTGTTTGAAAATTTGAGACAGCTTAAGAGAACACCTTGCATAACGAATTTTGTATGTTACTGGTGGGCTGTCCTTCAGACATTCCAAAGGAACACGTTTGCTTTGCTGCAAGGTGTGTTTTTCAAATAAAAACCCCATCAGTCTGGGACTTCATGCTGAGCACACACACACATCAGTGAGGAAGTTTTGATTAACTTAGCCAGGATAGGGCTCCTATGGAGGTCAAGATAACTCCCTGTCCGATGGATTTACTTGAAGGCTGTAGACTCAATGGCCATCAACATATTTAATGTCAATATTTCAGTGTTTTGGAACAGAGATCTAAATTCACTGCTGTCAGGCACAGCCATAACTTCAGTGAAATCCCCAGACTGCCATGCAATTTTCAGTGGTGAATTTGTTACCTTGACAAGCAGAGTGCCTGTTGAAACATGCCTGAGTTTTGTGATGTCCACCGTTAATGACATTTACGAGCCAGCAAAATCACAGAATGGGATTCCACAGTAAATAACATCACAAAGCCTGAATATCGCTCATGGCAGTGGAACCTCTGTGTACAGAGAACAATGACAAAGCGAAGTCAAACAATCCCGCATGAAATTTACTATAGCTAATTTCTCAGAAATAAAAGCTTTTCCTTTTTCTCCTGTTGAGAAACCTGTCACTCGCATTGCAGTTCACACTCACACTTTACACTTCCCCTCTCTCTCGAACCTACAGTCAGACAGTGGTAATTAATCAGTTTATTATCTCGAGAAACTGATTTAAAATTCTCCATTCTTAAATATGTGGCAGTTCTGGAAGTCACTGCTGGCAAATAAATGGGCTATTCCCTTTGAGGCCCGTGGGCTGAAGACCACTATTTGGATTTGTCAGCTGTAGCCTCTAAAGTGATGACTGAAGGAGTTTCCACTTTTGTTTGCCTGTACCTGCAGGGTTAAACCAGGAAAATTCCAGTGCAGAAATGACACTGGAAGACATGCTTAACTTGAAACAAATGCTATTAGCTTTTGTCTTCTATCGAGACCTTACTGTTTCTCTCCTGAATTACACAAAGGTTTAAATTCAAGTCCTTTTGTTGCATCTACCTTTCTGAAGTGTTTCTTGTCAATCACCGGTTGTAAAAATAAAATGAACAGCGGTTCATCTTTATAGAAAGCAAAGTTTGTCAAAACTTAAGGCATTCTCCATACATACTCGTTTCTATTTCTCTCCTTTGTGGAAGCACCTCAAGTTGTGTGACTTTGGAAGCTATTCAAACTCATTTTATCACATTATTGTCATGCTGAAAGAAATGTATGTTTTTAGGAAGCTTTATTTTTTAATTCTTCTGTTGCTACACTGTAGCCATTCTCATCTTTTCTCCTGCTGACCCCCAATATATAATTGGAGTATTCATCAATAAATATTGCAGCTATTTGCCCACACATGAAATACAGGCATCCACTACTCTTCCAACATCTGTTCTTTTGAATTAGACATTTTTAGTACATTCATTTTTTTCTCTCAAGTCAGAAAAACTGCAAACAATAAGCACAATTTACAACATATGTGATTTCATTCTTTGTCATCTGTCAAACTGGTATTTAGTCAAAGGTATTTTCCTACCTAGATATCCAAATTGATGACAATTACTACTTGCAAAATCAAACAGATGGATATCTGCACAGACTTAAAGGGATGATCAAGTAAGAAAATGAGAGAAATATTTTTAAAATTAGAATTCTTTAAAAACTCAGAAATTTCTATCATATTTTCCTTGTAATTTAGCCTGCTTATCTCTTTATCTAAATTTTTTTTTTTTCTCTTCTCTTTTTTAGTTTTCATCTTCATGCTTTTCTTTTTCTGCAGATATATATATTCTGATTCTGTTGAAAAAACAAGGTGTATTGACATACAGGACAAGATGAAGTGGTCACCTTGTGCAGGTACGGTCAAACACAAACCAACCTGATTAAAAAATTACAATTCTTCACTCTTCATAAAGGTTAAATGCTGCAACTTATATGCCTGAGTGTCTCTCTGAACCTCTACTGGCATGGAAAAACATGTCAGCACTGGAATTAAAATGGGAAGTCATACTGTTGTCATGGGGTGTCAAAATACACATTAGTTACTTTGAATGGGCATTTTTTTACTTTCTATGTGTCCTTAAGCACTGATGTCTTTTCCTCTGAAAGATGGTTCAGAGTCTTGGTGTAAGATGATGACTCTAACTGATTTCCTGGATGTTTACAGTAGGTGGTTGCTCAAAAAAAAAATAATCTGTTGTTTCCAAAGAGCTTTGGACCTACTGTTTGTTTGGAGTGCTTTTGAAAAGCTTTGTCCCTACTGTGCATGTGCAGGATAGACTAGACTCCATGTACTGTGGATAGCATGGGTGACCTCCTCTCTACAAATCAGCTCAGTCACTGAAGCTAAGGACACAAAACAAGGAACAGCAGTTATCACATGTCCACTCTTTCCCAAAGAAATGCAAAATTCTTTTTAAGCATGAAATTAAAGAGTGTATGCAAAGAAAGTGAAGGTTAAAAGTGTTACAAAAAGAGCAGCAAATTTAAATGTTTCAAGGCCATCACTCAAATACTTGGAGAAATATTTTTTCTCTCCTTTGAATTGCACTGTCTTCACTTTTGCTTTAATTTCCATACTGTACTTCAGTATCTTTAAAACTTATGCGAGTCTGTAACTTAATACAGGCTTAACAAAGAGTATTTGAGAGACATTGTGGATAACCATTTGTTCAAATAAAAGCAGCATCAACTGTTTGTTGCACCTTTCCAAATTCGGTCACTAAAGTGCAAACATTCAAATCAAGAACTATTTGCCAATGGACTTTCATCTCTTCCAGAGGATGCTGTCACCTTAGAAGACAAAGTGGCTGTTTTTTGAGAAAGAAAAGACCTGCTTTGTAAATAAAGCAGGACAAGGAGAGAAAATCAGGTAAAAGTGGCCTAGAAAATCAAGCTATTAAGTTCATAGCCCAAGGGCTTCAAAACTGATATGTACAGTGGAGGAAAGATTCATTTCTTCTGTATATTTTGTATGTATCTCATTTTTTTCCAGGTCTAGTGTCTGAAATCACAAAATCTAAGCTCAAATTTTTAAAATATAATTGATGTCTTCAGAGAGTAGACTGGTATCTTAGTTTATATTTGGCCACTTCAAAAGATCTAGATACAGCATGAAATTTATAGTTAATTCTTAATTAACAATATTAAATAGCCGTTATTAAAAAAAACAACCAAAAAAAAAAAAAACCCAAAAAAATTTTAAACTTCTTTCTACTAGATTAAATTCAGCTAGGTAGCTTCCCTTCAACTCGAGAAACCTTTTCTCTTATACCTCGTTTTTGAACCAGCTGGCATTATCTTATCTTCAGCTAGGCACTGTGAAGTAAATGTAAAAAGAGGTCATTGACTTTTACTCTGTTTCTACAGCGGCCTCTTTTGTTCAATATTTTACATACATAATGCTTTGCTTTAGCAAAGCAAATAAAAACATTTCTGGAAGTTCCAAAGATAAATTTTTAGACACGTTTTTCTTATAGTTTTCTACTTGACTCTGTTCCTCTTTCTCTGCCCATTCTTCTGTACTAGGATCAGATGAAACTTCTTTTTACAGAAAATCGAGCCCATGTAATTCTACTTTTTCCTTCTCCTCCTAGTGTTGTCAAGGGTAACAGCAACCTATGTAGCCCTGGAAATTTTATAGTTTAAACATCACTGAATGGGAATCGCAAAATATTTTGTGAAGAGCTAAGAAAAACAAATGAGAAGTGTTTTCTTTAAACATCAGTCTAAAATAGGGCACTGAATCAGTAGCTTGAATAGCTAAATAATTTCTTGCTCATAATATATATGTGACCGATCAAAAGGTTCAATTACTGTCAGTATCTAGACACACAGCCTGTAAGTGGGAAGAGGACCAAAGAAAACATGCAGGGAGGCCAGGTGTACAGTGCTGTTTTAGAAACAGATGCTTAAAATAAAACTGTGGTAAATATTAACTTTTTGTTTCAACAGGTTACCACTGCTTAATTTCTTCTGATGTGCAATAACATTTGAATAGTATCATAAGTCAGGATTTAAAAGACTCTTTTAAGTTCTGCTTTCCAAGCATCTGGGGGATGGAGGGTAGTGGCGAGGGGCAGGATAGTGGAAATAGTTTAGGATTAAAAGGCTTGCATTGTGATTCTTAAAATGTCTATTCAAATATGAAGCTAGCTAGCAAAAGGTAATAATTTTCTCTACTAATTTAAGGATTTCTAAAGTTAAAAGAACACTGCCAAACGAATGACTTGAAAATGTGTAACCAAAATGGAGGTAATAAGAGTCACTTCGTTCACAGGCAAGCTGTAAAATAATAGGGTAAAAAAACCCCAACGACCGAGCTAACAAGGTGGGCAACCTGCAATATTTCTCCCAATTTTTTTTACCGGATACGTATTTGACAAATTCCTCTTACTCAGCTTGTGAAGAAGGACAAGAGATTCCAAATGCAACGTCCGTGTCGGCCTTTTAGCGACCCCCCCCACCTCCGCCAAGCCGCAGCCTTGACAGCCGTTCCGCTTCTGCCTGGCCTGGTGGGCCGCCCGGCAGAGGCCCCTCGAGCCGCCATTTGGCGCAGGGCACGCGTCGGTGCTTCCCCACACCAGTGAGTTGCTCTGTCCCCTGGACTGGTATCGGCAGTTGTAACACCACGGGGAGGGCAGCCGCTAAGTAAAAGCTGTCGGAGCCGTTTCGAGCCAACGAGGAAAACCTCCCCTAATCCAGTGCTCCGAATTGGGAATTTTCGTCTCCCGTTTATTGTTTCCAGAGAAGGACATTAGGCAGAAACTAGGGCTGCTTGCTCGGATGAAGAAACAGCAGCTTTATAAAGGGCCAGTTACCGGCAAACACGCGTCCCGAGTTGTATTAAAGCGTTTTCCTCTTTGCCCGGTGCGAACAGTAGGCCTTTAAATTCAAGAATAATTAAGGCTGCAGCCTGTTATTCCTCAAGTCAAGGGCAGCTTTGTTTTGCCTCAGCCTGAACTGCGATTTAGCAGTCGCTGGAGAGCGACAAGCAGCTGCGCGGTAATTCAGCGGCCGTTGGGGAAAACTATCACCGGGCACCTCTGCGAAGCTTGGCCTCCCCGTCCAGCTTGGCCAGGCAGCGGGGCTGCAGCTGAACGCTGGAGCCCGCGCTTCCCGCCAAGGCGCCCAGAGGTGCCGCTGAAGGACGGACCGCCTCCCGGGGCGGGTGCCCAGGGCGGGATTTGAGGTGGGGGAAGAGGGGAGGTCAGAGGGACCCCGGAGCAACCGGGGATCAGGGTTGAACGGAGGGGAAGTGCAGCAAGCCATGCCAAGGCAGGGTAGGGGTGGCGATGTTCCCAGTTCCCTACAACTCGAGGTCGCTAGCTGGCATCAAGCAAGCCCAGGAGGACTAATTCACTGTACACAGTGGGAATCACTTCCATTTCTATGGTGTTTTTCCTAGTCACTTGGGAGTTTTCTGTATTCAAAAGATAAGTATTCCAGCTTTTAGCCCCCCCCCCCCCCCTTCTGCATTTAAAAGCCTTTTTGATCTTCTTTGGGGAGCTCGTTTTGAGGAAGACGAGGCTTATTCATCTCCCTTGAGATCTTGTCAGAATCTCCTTCAACGTACAAATCTTCTAAGGGCAAGACAACTTCAGTAAAACCAAGTTCTGATGCATGGTTTTGAAAACAGCCACTATACAACCCTTGGCTTAACGCCTTTTCCACTAGGAAGCTGCGAGTGCAAAGATGAGGTGGTGGGTTCTTGCAAAACGAAAGTTGGAGCACTGGGGTGGCATTATCTCATTGTAGGCATGACTTCATCCCGTCTATGCATTTGGTGTTCATAATCCTTGACAATAAACCAACAACCACTTCTATGAATCATTAGGGTGTCCTAACATTTCCAGATTTCGTAAATTTTTTTCCGAAAATAATTGAAGCTGCATATCCCTTAACAACTCTTAAGCTTCTAAAACACCATTTTCACAAATTAAAGTCAACACAACGTTCTGTATTAACCGTAATAATCCTGGAATTTGGCAGCATTGCTTGAATACACCCACTGTTCCAAAATAAAACTTTTCAAGTGTACCTGAGTGGAGCAGATAAAAAAAACCAAAACCCCACACATGCAGCAAAAATGCTTTAACGTGGCATGCAAATCATATACCACTCAGAACAAGTACCTAGACAAAAGTCTTATGACTACAAATAGGTTTTCTTCACACCCTGTTTTGCCTCTGGAAAAAAAAACAGTCCAACTTTTATTCCCAACAAATATGTATTATCCTAAGTATTAAAGTAAACTATACTATATATAAATAGCTTGATTTTTTTTTCTTTACTATGAAATAGCCTCCAGTTTCTCCTATTCATTCCTTTCCAGTGCATCAATAATCTAGTCAGAAAAAATAAATAAAGACAAGCAAGCAAAAATTACTGAGACACCCCTTGTGGGTCTTCACTGAACATATAGACAGTTTTGATTACAAGGACTTTGTGTTTTTACGGAACTGCTTTGTGCTGTGTCACTGGCCTGTGCTGGGTTTGGCTGTTTCTCATTGCCTTTCTGCATGACAGAAGGGCTGCTGTTACAGTGAATAGATCCAAACAACTGCCAGAGTTTCTGTTCGTCAGGGAAGTTCAACATTGTCCCAAGACATTATCAGAATAATTGGAAATCTCTCATTAAGGTAATTATTTAATTGCAAAGAAACAAAAGCAGAGAAAATAAGGAAAAAAAAAAACAAACCCCAAGCCTTAATAGCAGCTGGTGCCTTTAGCTGGGGTGAATGCCAAAGAAACTTTGAGGCAGAAAACTGCCCCAGCAGCTCCCTGCAGACTGCCTGCCGAATGGCCCCAGTATGTACAGAAAGCTTTGCACAGGCCTTGCATAAAACACTGCCTTGATTCGAGTAAAGGAATACACACAAACGTGACACTAGATATCTATTCTTTCACATCCTGGAGGCAACTCACACTTGTCAGCATGTGCCAGAAGAGACATCATTCCACCTCTGAAAAATCTGCCTCCTGAAGCATGCCCACGACCCCAGAAACCTTCAGGCAGTAGAGCCAGGAGCCCATCAGGGTGGATGAGCCTACTCCAGCAGGGAAAAACTACTCCATGCTTCCCAGCCATAGAAACTGGAAGCCCTTCCCAGCCCTGGTGTGCAGAAGGAGTTGCAGAGGAAACGTGGCTGATGCACAGCAGTCCAAGGCATTGAAGTAAACTTGCTATGCTCTAAATGCCCACAAGGCACTTTGTTGAAAAATCTTCCCGCAGAGCCTCACAAAATTTAATACTATGGTTTTGGATTTGGAGGTCTAGTCCTAAAAATCAAGATGTAGGGAGCCTTCATTTATCCCTTTGGTATTTTGCTTCAGACCACATGAATGGATGATGTCGCTCATTCTAATCCTAAGGTCAGCATCTCTGCCAAATCTGGTAAATTCAGTATTTGAGGTCTCATTAATGAGTTACAGAAACTTTTTAGTTGGAGGTATGTGGCATGTAAATAAGGAGAGGGGAGGAGTCCCTGTCCTAACCCGAGCTTTCATGGGTTGACTTGACCTCCATGAGTCAGGAAAGTGATTAACAGAGGTACCACTCAGAGATCACCTGGCTTGCCTTTCACCCTTCCCTACCCACTGCCTTCCCCATGGCAGAATAGGGAGGGGTGGTCTATGGATAGCAATTTTCTCTAAGAAGAAAATATAACCCTTTTCTTATAAAAGCTGGGGCCTGAAGATCTTAACAATACTTTAGGCTTGCTCTGTGGAAGGAATAAGCTACTCTGCCTACAGGTACTTGAAAGAAAAGGGCAGTCTCTGAAACAGTTTCACGTCTGCCTCATCACTAATTGACATGTATGGTCTGCCTCCGAGGTTGTACAGAGCAGAGGTTAAATGTCACAGATCTGTTGATAAGTGGTATGGACAAGCAGGAATGTACTTGTCCTGTATGTTGTTTTAAAGTTTTTAATAGTTCTTGCCCGTTTCATGTGTTACAGAAGATATCCCAGTAGATTGCCTTTGGAGATATATCACCAGGAATGTTCTTATTCAGTTAAACATTAGTAAAAAGAGCGTGTTTTCTAATCACCACCATCAGACCTTCCAGTGACTGTCAGGACTGTAACACACTCCAGATGTTTTGAGGCAAAGGCCAGCTCTAAGATGTCTTGGCCAGCCTTGAAGAGCTTCTCAAGAGAAAGCTGGAAGAAGACTCAGTGGCTGCCCTGCCTTTTGTGCAGGAGTGGTGGGTGGGCTGGGGTTGTTATGCTTGACCTTCATATGAGCTATGCTGCAGCTGCCTGTGCCTGGCCATGTGTCCCACTGAGCCAGAATAACTCCTCAGTTTGACCCAAGAACTGCCTTATCACTCTCATCTTGCCTGGTGATCGCTGGACTCTGGCTGAGCCGGGCTACTGTCTCTGGGCCCACCTTGACCACGACTCATTGACTTGTGTTCCCAGCCTCCCCTCAGACCTGCCTCATCACCAGCAACTTGCCCGACCACTGAATCTGTTGCTGTGTCTACTCTTCTCTGAATCTGGTTCCCGTCTCCAGACCTGCCCTTCTTGGGCCCGGTGGGATGGGGCCCTGGCTGGGGAGTCCCCAGCTCTGCCAGGCCTGTTAGCACACCCCGGCCCTGGCTGCCCAGCCCTGCAGGCCAGCCATCCCTCCCCGGGGCTGACGGCAATGCTGGGACTGCGACTACAGACCGGATACCCGCAAAATAAAGGCCTGGCACCGTGTTAGAGCCCTGCTGAGTTGTAAAGAGAATCCAAGAGCATCCTGTTAAGTGGTAAGAAATACTATTTTGTACTCAAACACTGCAGCCTTTGTAAGGGGTGCTGGCAGAGCGGCAAAGTAAAACCTCTCCAACAGTCATTTCAAAAGCAGAATTTATACTCCTTCAGCTAGACATTGAGCAAAAAAAGAACCTCGGCTCCCCGCAACTGGGATGGTCCCACACGACGGGAGTAGACTGCCAATGTACCGATTAGCCTGATCACAAAGGAAGTCTTTTGAGGATCAAATTTTAGTACCGGGCGGTTAAACAGCAATTGACCGTAAGCAGTGAATTACAGTATCACCCTCTGAACGACACCAAAAGCTGTCACCTCATACACAAGGAAACCGTACAACATTTCCTCCATCCTGAGCAAAATTCAGCGTTAATGAGAAAACTAATTCCGACAAGGACACAAGTGATATCCTGTAACATCCTGTACAGAGGTGAATATAGCCTCCCAAATCCCGTTCCATTCAAAGTATTCAGATCACTTTAGACTTTTAACAGAGAAACAGCTTTGTCAGACAAAGAATCAACTACAGGCAGCGTGGTCCTGAGCACTGGGTGAGAACACTCGGTGCTGTGCAGCACCTGACGTTTACTGCAGATTACAACCCCTATCCTGACAGCAGCATTCGACAAGTGAACAGTTTGACAAATGGGCACTTTCTGATTCGTTCTGAGTTGCCAATTTTAAAGTTGCCCCGTACAAGATAACAGAATATGTTCTTCTCTTTCTTCTGTTAGGTCACAACTTAAAAGAACACCATACATCAAATCCTGGTACTCGATGAAGGCATCACAACTTTTTATTTCTCGCAGCGATGGTAGGAATGCACAAGGTCTTAGAGCCATGGCTTGACAAAAGAAGAAGGGAGAAATTAGAGAAAATATGGGCCAGCTAATTGTCCTTCTTGCTTTTTCCACTGGAACACGTTTGCACTCATCAGCAACATCTCTTAGCCTACTCTGGATACATAAAACTGGTCAGAGCCAGAGGTGCAGAGCCCTGGAGACAGCTGCTGAGCTCATTTTCTGAACTGCTTCTAGCACTGCCCTGGCAGAATGGTCTGTGGCTCCTCCACTCCTCCTGTACATACCAGCAAGTACAGTGAAACACAGCACAGAGAAGCCCCACCTCACTGACTGTGGTGTTTCTATGGTCAGGGAAGAAATGAAAAGGCTCAGCTAGCTCAGCTAGCTCAAAACAAAGGCACAGCAGTCACCCAGGAAAGATGGCCCCTTGGCCCCCCAAATGCAAGCAATTAAAGTACTTGGGCAGCAGGTCAGCAAAAGGGAATGCCTTCAAACACTGCCACAATTGAGTTATAATTTAAACTTTCTCCCTCCTTTTTACCTTCCTTGGTCCCTTCCCCTGATCTTGGCATTTCAATTACAGCTCAATAGGAACGTTTTTTTTTTTTCAATTTCAGAGCTGAATTAGCCTGGCTGTGCTTTGCCCAGAGCAAAAAGACCTAGACAGGGGAAGAGCCAGTACGTGCAAGGTACGTGTCCTCTTCAGAGAGTCAAGTATTGAGTTTGAGCAGTCATCCCTGAATCACTTACTCTGCCACAATAAACATCCTTGAGTTTAATCAAATCATCAAAAGAAAGCTGTATATGCACTAGGATTTCTTCCCAAAAGGCACAGCAGTGACCTTTTCCTAAAAAAAATAAGAAAATTTAAAATTAATGAAGCCTCTCCATCAGTGACACTTCCGTTACTTGTTGTTTTCACACAGAACCTAAAATATGTGTGGGTACTGACTCATATTTTTTGAGCTCAATTTACCAATAAGCTGAATTGATGCTCGCTTGACAAATGATTCTTTTCAGAAAGTTAAACAAAATGTATCTAAGTTAAGTACTCGCTTTACTATACCGCTATCAAACAAAATTAAGATTACTCATTTAATACAGTGGAACTAAAATCCCTGCAGCACAGTCTCGACACAAACCTTGTTTCTCTCATTATCAATGCATGTTTTGCTCTCATCCTCAGCTCTTATTTTTTTCTGAAAACTTCTTCAGCTCCTTCCTTCCTAGAAAGGAAGCAGCAGGAGGCTTCCTACTGCCACAGACTGAATACCAAATTCAACTCTCTTCAGTAAATCCAAAATGTAACGAAAGCACGGACGAAATACAACTTTTCATTATACTGTAACTTACAGGCACCTTGAGATGACACAACTTCTAGTACTCCCTCCTACCTCCTATCCAGCTCTGACTCCACAAGCACTCCAGACACCTAACTGAGTCTGGTTTCCATCTCTCGGGGTGGGGAATGTCAGAGCCCATCTGCCTGCACAGCAACACATAGGTTCGCTTCAGACAATTTACTTCCAGTTTGATTATAACTCCAGCATTGTTCTCCTTTCCTTCAGCCTTTCTCCCATAGGTATGTATATAAGATTTTTGCCATCACCAGCACAAGGCCAGAGGTTTGGTGGGCAGATGGCAGGACACATCTGTCTCTGCCTCGGCGGGAGCTGGTTTTGGCCGTGGCGGCAGTTGCCCGGTAGCCACGTGCCTGTGGCATCCCCTGTGCTGGCTCCCTCTGGGAATACACAGAGTGACTGTGTAGTCACTACAGGACAAACAGGACCTCCAGGACAATGGGGCTGGGGGAGGGCAGCATGTGGCTCCCTAACTTTGCCAGGGGAGCAGGGAGAAGGAGGCAGGCTGTGGTAAGACATTACATAAAAATATCCTCAGAGAGAGCCAAGACTGGGATGAAAGGAACCCCCACCATGAACCTCCTCCAGCAAAAACCTCAGGCTGCTGAAAACTCATTCTAATTGGCACCCCTTTCCTCTTCAGAAAGACCCATGCTGTCAGCCCCAGAAGCCAGAAGAACACTGGAAGAATGCACATTAGCAGCACAGTGAAGGGGCAGCTACTTGGAAGTTTCTCGTGTACACAAATTTAAAAGATATTTTAAATTAGCTTTTTCTAATTTAGTTAATTTGGACTTTTAGACAATTAAAATATTTATTTGGCTAATACAAAGTTCCTGTTTGTACATACACGGTGTGTTTCCTTTTGGTGATGAGATTTTGATTCTAACGTTTGTCATTCTGTGCTGAAACAGGTTTTACCTATCTTTAATCTCATCTGTCTACATGCTTCCCTTGGCTCCCATCCACCTCTCAGTTCCTCTTGTAATCTCGAGTTACCTTTTTTGCTAAGCTTTGGTGCACTATTGGCTTCCTGTGTTTGCTCAGCGAGTCCCACCATATCCCCTCTTGCTCCTAACTTACCCTCCTTACCCTGCTACTTCATTCCTGAGTCTCTCACCATTAAACACCCATACACAATTCTCTGCCTCCTTCTCATTCCTAGTTTTGCTCTATTCAGTCCCTAGCTTCCCCTTTGTATTTTGCAAAAATAGTAACAAAACACAAGGAGAAGCAGATGAAGATAAGTAGGAGAGTTCTGGAAGCTTGTGTTTTCCAGAAAGAGCAGATGCTTCTGAAAGCATCCACCCTCACCACATTCATCAAGGGGATGCAAAGAGAAGGGAGGGTTCTCCTGCCCCTTTGGAGAGGTTCAAGAGCTTAGGAAAAACAGATTGACTTGTTTGCTCAGGTGAGAAAGATAAAGGACTTAGGAACAAGGAATTAATCAATTCTGTCTCATACATTTTTTAAAGATTAAATTTACCTATCTTTTAAACCAGGTTTTCTCACAGTATCTGCTCTTTCTATTTGAACTCTAATTAATCTATGTCCCTTTTTTCGCATCTAAGCCAGATGCTATCCTGACCCCATGCTGCAGTCCCAAGCCTGTGACATCCAAAGGGGCTAGGTTTGAGAGAGCAGCAACTTTTGGTTTTTTTCAACTTTAAAGAAAAACAAATCTGGCAGACAAGGAAAATATGTATATATACGTATGTATCTCAGAAGAAAATTTGTTCAGTGAAAACAGATGTAGAATGGCAGATCTGGGACCTTCAAAGCAATTCTGCTCAGCCTTCAAGAACAGAGAAAGCTATCATTACTTGAACACTGATTTTTACTGGCCATTGCAGGAAAAGACCAGGATGCAGCCTTGCAGATCTGCACCCAGACTTCCCCCGCTTTCTGTTTGGAAGAGGTCTGCAGAGCCATAACAGCTCTCCATAACCGTCCCTTTCTTCCCAGTTCCTTTAGGACCTTCCAAGGGTCTTGAGATTCAGTGCCTGTCGATGTACATCAGTCCCCAGGAGGAAAAAAACCAAACTAGACACTGCACTGAGCAGCCAATGCAGTTGAGAGCACGCTTTCAGACAAGGTTGTGCTGCACTTGGAAACTCTTCTTTGAAAGGTAACCCTGAGAGATAGGACAAAATGTGGAAGTTGTTGAAAACGTGAGTCTAGAAGTGATGACAAGTAAGACCAGGACACCTGGACTGCAGGCCCTCATCACAGGTCCCACAGGACTGTTGGATATTTGACATATTTAGTACTTTGTTAGAGGATTTCAACAATACTGTGAGGTCGAGAACTGCCTTAGAAACTTCTCCTCAGAGTCATTTCCTAAACTTGTGGGACTGGCCGTGGCCCTGCTGCTTTCCCTGTAACAGGTATGTCAGATGAACTGAACACATCCTGGAATTACTGTCACCTCCCTCTGTATTCCCTCCTTTTACATTGCACCTACCTCCGTGGTGATGTCAGTCCTCTGACATACCATACTATTTTGCTGCAATTTTAGCTACCAGACGATAAGAAATATTAACTTTTAGGGGTTTAAAGTACTTTTTTTTTAAAGAGAAGCAATGGTCTCAGCATTATTTCATTAAAATTTTGTTTGGTTGTGTGAGCAATGCATATTCTGGAATATACCTAGATTTACTGACATAGTGATTGTTTTCATTCACGTCATGATAAAATGGCTTCAATAAAAGTAATTAGGTAACTGCAGTACTTAGATGCACAACGTTAACATTTCCATATACACATTCAGATGTCATGTTCTCCACAGTGAAGCAAGAAACCCCGGGATCTCATAACATGGCAGCCTACCTAAGGACAATGTTAATGATGATAATGATTTATACTGTACTGCAGGGACATGTATAATTCTATGCTGACAAAAATGAGAGAAGAAAAATTATAGCTGGCTCAGTTTTAATTTCTCAGCCTTAGTTCTTTTCTTCAACCAGTTTAGGAAACAAGAGTTCTAACGTGCAGGAGAGAAACTCTGAGGCAAGCTGCAGAACTGTGTACAGTAACTTTGGGATTGGAGCAGGGAGCAGTCTTGGGACAAACCCCATTCTGTGTCAATAGTGTACAGGCACACGTACAAAGGCAGGAAAAAAAGAGGGTATCACTCACACAGGTTCAGAGGCCCGGCTATGCTTACTGCCCCAGCTCTGGAAAATGGGAAAGCAGCCATGGGATGCTCACTGCCTGCTTGGTGGCAGCACCCGGATTCCAGTGCCCACTCCACAGAACATGAGAGAGGTGTCTTGGGTTAGTTTCTTCTTGGACTATATTTAATTAGTTTTGTTATGCTTATGCTGCTGTTCCACTTAGATGAATCATAGAATCATAGAATTGTCAGGCTTGGAAGGAATCTTAAAGATCATCCAGTTCCAACCTCCTTGCCTTGGGCAGGGACACTTCCCACTAGAGCAGGTTGCTCACAGCCCCATCCAGCCTGGCCTTAAACACTTCCAAGGATGGGGCTTCCACCACCTC